>NDXB01012002.1:606-10614 GCA_002631895.1 Agapornis roseicollis
GGGGGGGGGGGGGGAACTGCCTGCCCTTGGTATGGTGAAGGTGGAGATTGACAGAACGGGGTTTATATTAAGTTATGATTCTTGTTAAACGGTGACCTTCGTATTTACAAATTAACGCTCCCGTGGCAATTAGCTTAAAGCATTAGTTATATAAAGGTTTTTATTTCGCCTCACTTGATTTAGATGTCTTGGGAAGGGAGCGCTGGGGGAGGAGGGAATGAATGGTTCGTTTGTTTGTTCTCTTTCCTGCAGGCAGGCACATTTGGGAGACATTTTGCAATTTTTGGCATTTTCCTTGGCATTTTTTCCCATTTTTTTCCAGGCGGTGGGAGATCTCTTTTTGTTTTGCATGGGGCTGCGCTGGTGGCGCTGTGGCGCCAGCGCCAGCCCCTGGCCCTGGCTCGGGAGAGGGGGAGCTGCGGAGGGGGGAAGGTGGGGCACGGTTTGATCTATTGTATCTGTTCCTTTTATCTGGCTCAAAAGTAAGCACAGATTAGTTGGAAAGACGATTAAATTGTATCTGTGAAATAACTGCCGTGTTGCGTGAACTATGGGCCGGAACAGGCATGACCTCACCCTCTCGCTGGTTAGTGTAATGAAGCGGATTGCTAATTTATCCACCCCCCAGCCCTGTACCTAGAGACCAGTTTTCTTCAGTAATGAGATTTTTGGGCCCCACCCCCAAACTGGTTTTTTACAGTGGCTGCAAGATGAAAGGTTTTAAAATGATTTTTGCATACAATATGGAAGGCTTTGGTACTCATTTCTTGTGCAACTAGTCCATTGTTTGCTATTTGGGAACTTAAGGGTTATATTCACCCCTGGCTGTTAAACCTTCAGATCCCTCTTGCTTGTGTGATTGTATATACAGTTTTCTTGTTGAGGTTTGTAAGAGTTTGGATTGTGTGTGAAGGTGGGTTGTAAAGAAGAGAAAACCTAACGTAATCCTTTGGATTGTAACAGGATTCACCTGAGGTGGGTGGGCTTTTTCTTTCCTGTTGCTAAGTGGAGCATGCATTTTGCATATATTTATAAATAGATATGTATTAATGTGTGCTGTTTTCTTTTGTTACAACCTACAGATCACCTCTGTTCTGAGTGCAATGTTTTAGAAGGCTTTCTGCTAACATCCATATTGGGCGTTTAAGAAAACAGGAGTGATTAATGTTCTAAGAAGATGGGTGGGAAGACATAATGCTCTGATCATAGGCTTGCCTATATTAGAAAACTCAACAGGTTCAGGAATACATTTAATGTTAGATTTCATATATTTTTAAGGAATCAATGTTCCTATTGTATTTGAGTGATATGAAGCTGATAATTTTGAGATCTTTGCATCTATTTTTTGTTTCAATGTCATTATTTTCAAAGAACAAATTTGACAAACACTAGACAGTTTGAGACAGTCTCAACTTCTCATGAGCTTTTAAATCTTCAAAAATGCATTTAGATTTTATGTTTAAAAGAAGCTTGCTCATCAGATTATTTAGTTTTATGGAAACCAATTCTGATTGGTAGATCTCTGCAATGGTAGTGTTGGGTTTTTTTCTTAGAAAGGTAAAATTTACTTCTATATATAACATGTAACCTTCTTCCAGTAAGAAACATTTATATCCAGAAGAGCAGTCAGCTTTTATCATCTCCCCTCTGTCAGACAAGATCTGCTTCTATGAAGTCTTGGATGGAGCAGAGTCCTGTTGGCCTAGGACAGTGTAGTATGACTATCACATCTTCAGTGTCCTGGTACAGCTCTTAGGTCTGGAGGACAAGTATCAAGATATGGGCCCTATTAGAAAGTGTGGATTTTTGTCATCTTTCGTCTCCAAGATCTGATCACTAGGTAACAAGCATTTTGGGTTATGGCAATGGAAGTAGGGTCAATTGCTGTTGAATTTATTACCATGGTAATACATCTTAGAGAATCACTGGATTATTTAAATCAAAGTAATTCCGATGCAACTTCCATTTTCTCCTTTACATTGTGTAGCCCAATGTTAGGTTTGCTCATCCACAGGCAGAACTACTGAGCAAATGATAAATACTGAAGGTAATTCCATGCTTCTGCTCCTCTTGTCATCCTGGCCTATGAAAGTGATGATTTCTAGTGATGCAGCCTGTGCACACAGGCCGTAGATAAACTGGTTGCTGGTGATCTTGCTGCTCAGTCAGCTTTTACCTCAGTGAAGTCAGCAAGAACATGAATGCTGAATAGAAGCTTGCTTCACACTTGCTCTTCTTTTTCCCATTCAGCTGAGGCTACTTCTTAACATTAGTTAAGGTTTTGCAGCTTTGATGCTGCATTTGATGAAAATATGTGTTCTCACTCCTACCCAGAAGTCATAAGGTGAGAGAAGTGCTGATGATTTGCAATTCAGTAATTTCCTCACTTCTTTCCTCCTTCCTTTTTGAGCTATCATTGAACAAGAAAAGTTCCCAGCAGATGTGTTGCTAACAAGGAACAATAATTTATTAGAGTTAGCACCCTCTCAGAGCTAAATAGCAACTAATTTACCTCCTGCACCTTTTGCAGGAATGCCTGGAAGAGTCATTACTAGGGGTAGCTCTGCCTTGATTGTGTGTTTTCTCCGTCCTGCTCCTTCTGAAATAACCTGTCCTGTGGAATAACAGGTCACTCATTTCCCAGCTGTGAACAAAGGATGATCTAATTCTTGCTGGCTTCAGACTTGCATCTTCTAGAAAACTACGTCCCTCCACACCACTTCCAGACAGGCACTTGCATGGCTTTCCAGCGTTATGAAATAATCTGCTTCAGTCTTACCTGCCAGAGGAAACTAGCGATAGGCTAGAGGTCTTCCACCTTTTAGCATTCTTCATGTATTTTCTCTTTCATCAAGCAGCACAAGAAGTTAATTTATCTTTTAGTAAAGAGGTCCAATCCTTGAGACAATTCTAGATTTTTAAAGGCTTTAGTAAATGAGGTGGAGAGAGCAGCAGTGCTTTGAAACATAATTTTTCTGGCTTTCTGTTGTGAGAAACAGAATATACCTTGGATGCATACAGCCACATACCAGTGGCTTCAGCTCCCACGGACTTTGTTGGAGTCTTGATGAAGTAATGTTTCTACTATATCATGTTACCTACCACTGGGCTGTCCTTTGGCCTCAGCAGCAAGGCAATACCAATACTACAAATTTCCTTAATAGGTAGCTTTGTTCATAAATTCCCTACTGATAATACTAGAGCCTAAAATTGGTGATCAGCATCTGACCCTTAAAGTAGGTGTTGCAGTGCTTAAAAAGTAAGTACATTTGCTAAGAATTATTCTTTCTACTTATCTCCCTGTATAAACAACAGAAAGATGGGAATTGTCAAATAACCTGTGACTACTAGTCTTCACTAGTTGTGCAAGGAGTTGAGATGCTGTTATGGAGGTCTCGGATGGTAACTGTATCGTATGCGTAAAGGCATACAATACCATACAATTGTTGTGGATGGCAATGTCTGTTGGTTTGAACACCAGTAAAACCAGCATGGGCTCTATATGCTAGGCCTTCTGCAGTCTGTGGGAGTTCAAACCTGGAGCAAATCAGTTCAGATGGTGGGATGTTGACTCCTCGCCTTCCATTGCTGAAGACAATCTGGATCACTTGCTAGAGAAAGGGAAAAGGAGTTAGATTTTACAATGAGAAAACTGGGATCCTCAAAGGAAGAGGGGAAAAAGGTGGGCTGGATCTTGTCCCTGCTCTCAGTGTTGCTTCATGGATTTTATTCACCATTGTTTAAACATAAAATGTAGGAAGTGTCAGAAATGGTGAGCAGAACCAAGGACTTGTTCCTCCCAGAGCAGTCATCTTTTTGTCAGGTTCCATTTTGGTTTTACTCTGGGACCTGTGCTTACAAATACATGGTTAGATACCTATGTAACGAGCCTGCAAGGTGACGTTAACTCATGCTTCAATGGATTGTCAGCTGTATTTCCAGGTAAATTGGAATCACTGTATCATAAGCACTTAATGTAGAACTTACTTCACCTGACTTTAGATGGGTATTGTTAAATCTGTAATCCTAGTCATTAAAAAGAAACAGGTCAAATAGATACAAACCTCCAAATTTTGGATTTCTGCTTCAATATGAACCATATTTGAAACTACATTGAGTATCCTGATCAGATCTGCTTCTGCCTAGTATGACCAGCTCAGATGTGAATGTCCCCACTTACCCAGATAAATCCTACACCTCAGTGTTTGCTTATATTGACTTGTGCATGGTTTAGGTAATGAAAAGTTAGTCTTAACCCTCTCTCCTGTCCAGAGCTTTAAGAAACTTGTGAAATGGAAGCAAGACCTTCCTGGCCTCACAGGTGTGTACATCTTTAATATTCATTAACACAAATGAAAGAGAGTTTTCCATGTTTAAACAGGCTGTAAACACAAGCTACTTGGGTGTGGCTTTTCAGCGTTACAGGCATCCCTTAGGTCCTGTATCTGTTTACCAGGAAACCTGGTGCTATCATAATCTGATGCCTAAAAAGATAATTTCTTTAAAGGGTCCTTTTTACCTGACAGTTTCTCAACTGTAATGCTGGATGAACACATTCAGAGAATATTGTTCTTAAGAAAGAATTTTGTTCTTAAGAAAACTTAATATTTAAATTAAAATTTAATTTCATGTTATAATGCAGAGCAGCTATGTTATTTCTGATAGTCTTAAAGGTAACCACACAAGACAGGATACCTCGATGCCTTTAGACAATGTGATTGTTTATTCACAGCTCAAAAAAGTGCCACAATCAGCATCATTTAAGGAAAAGCCATGCTGTATACAAAGGGGGGAAAACCGTAACATTTGATGACTCCACATACACACATTCTGTTTGGCCCATATCCACTTATAATCATGGAACAAGTTAAGATTCTGTAAGGAAGTATTATGATTTCTTTTTTTATTTTCACCTCTGAGTCAATTTCCAAACTAAAAATTGGGTATTACAGGAATCTGTGGGACTTGGACCCTTCAGTCAAGCAGACTTTCAGATGAGCCGCTTTAATGCGAGAAACTATTGTCCTTCTCTGCTCATCTTCTATGTTCTCCCCGATTTATGTATTATTTTTTTAATTAGGTCATGTCCTTTTGAGCTGACACCCTTCTTGAGGTCCTTATAAATCAGATCAAGTTCAGCAGACTTTGCACTGTGACAGTCACCTTGCTTTGTGCATATGCCCCTGTGTTGATGACAATGGTCTGTTGGCTTCCCTTTGACAGATCAACAGAATGTCAAACAACTATAAAACTAAAACACTATTTAATAAGAGAATGAGACTAGAGTATCTGTATTGGAGAGGCGTGAGGGCATGAAAGCCCTAACTGTTTGTACTGTATGAGAAAACTACTTCTCACTTGGCTGGGTTTCTCAGTTTGCCCTCACAGCAGACTTGGGAAGAAAATGCCAATGATATAGCACCAGCTTGGGTTTTCTGAGCCCACGTATATTAGCAACATGGAGGAAAAAAATCTAATATGATTTCTCTGTCTTTCTTCTCAAGGCAACTTCATATTTCCATCTAAACCAAAACACTTCCCCTCTCAACATCTGCCCAACTCCCACAAGTTTTTTGCTTTCTCTGAATGTCAAAAAACTTCTGAAAATTTCCTTGGGGTATTTTCTTTGGGGTAAGCCTATCAGACTTTTCCATTTTTATGCCTCTGCTATAATCTCAATATATATATATATATCTATATATATATCAAACCACTCTTATCAAATCAGTTTTGTGTTCAGATCTGGCCTCCTGTGCTGGATATACGTATCCAGCATTAGTTCATTAGCTTTTTTTCACTACTACAGCACTATTGAGTATTCTGAAGTGTCTAGATAACTGTTCAGTTATAAACATGAGCATGATTCATTTGTGTCTCAGAAGACAAACAATGTCTTCATAACATTCACTCATGTTTAATTTAGAAGTATAAATTAAACTAGTATGTGTAAAGAAATCCACATCTAGGATTGAAAGAATTTTTGTTTTCTTGCAAGTTAATAACATCAGACTTTTGAAATCCAAAAGCTGAGTTATTTTTGGTTTTTACCTTTCTGCGAAGAAATGCATTTATTTTAAGTAAAGATGGCATGGCTTGTATTAGGGAATTAATAACACAATCCTATTAATTTGCCCTGGAATTCATGAGAATTTCATCATAGTGTGTGTAGCTAGGAGCTCCCACTAAGCACCTCCACTCCAATCTAAACAAATGCATTAGGAAATTCCTCTTCATTCCAAGATGCAGGTATATTTCCTTGCACAAAAAGACTTCCAATGCCTTCTATTTCCTATCTAGGTATAAATCACTGTTTTCCTGAAAGCAAGCAGATATACTCCTTTCATTCTGATTAATGAACTGTAATTTTAAGTATTTGACACTATGTAGTAGATATCAGACTATTAACTCCACATGATTTAATGTAATTCTGAAGTTCTGCAAGTATTTGATCATACTATCCAGAAGCTCTGAAGCACATGAAACAGTTTTCATAGATTGACTTGTAAGATAGAAATCCTGTCTTGGGAGTGAGTGGAAGGTATTTAAGTAAATTATTTGATTTAAAAACAAAATTTTAAATGGTAAAGCATGTGTTTACCTGGATTGAATTAGCTATATATTTGTGCATATGTATATTCATGCAATTAAAGTTGTAGTAGTGCACTTTAGAAAAGGAATGAATGTAGCTTGTCCTCAAATACACTCTTCTATCCTGGGTTAGTGTTTGAACACTGTGGCAGCCTAAGTTATATACTGATGTGGGTGTGTGTTGGTTTGTTTTAACTTAATGGTCAGTTGAAGGATTCAGGACACTCTGCATCGCTGTGTCAGACCTAGGTACAACCTTAATTCATGATTTCTCTACTTCTAGTTTACGTTTTAGTCTTTCAATTTATCCTATGCAGAATGTTAAAGTCATCTATACTCAACTCTGATTAACAAATTAGCAGTTGTGTTGGCAAGAGAATGTTGGGCTTTTTTATTTAGTTGGGGGGGTTATGGTTGGTAGGTTTGTTGTTTGTTTCTTTGGCTTTTGTTCTGGTGGTGGTTTTTGCCCAATCCTTTGCATTTCCAGCAAGAAGATAAAATTTTTGCCCTTCTGCTGGCTTTTCTACTGGAAACACATAATCCTGTAATTAACTTCACTTAAAGGTTCGGCACTTATTCATGTGTTGTAAGCCAAGGGTTGCAGAAGTCCAGGCCTACGTAAAGATGGTTAGCTTGTCTGCACAGCTAAGATTTTATTTACTATAATGTTTTAGATTAATTAGCGTAAAATAACAAAAAATTGTTATTCTAATATTAATTTGTACTTTAGAATACAAAACGTTTTGGATAAAAGTGGGGGTTCTTATTTTCGTTTTGGGGGAGTTTATTTCTTTGGTTTTTTGCTTACATTTTTTGTTTTTTAACAAACAAAAAACAACATGCAAAAAAACCCCAAAACAACAAAACAGAGCATAAAGTCAGACATTTATTTATTTATTTTAACTGCAAAAAGGCTGTAATTTAAAACTTTGTCTGTTTTACTGCTTAATCCTAAGAGATTATTTTGTGAAGTGAGTTGCTGGAGAAGATGAGTATAAAGCAAGAATTCAGGTGTTTTTAGCATAATATTTTGGGGAATACATATTGTAGAATGAAAGAGTAAAGGAGAAACTCATAAATCATTTATCACTTAACCCTTACAGTTCTTGTGACTCTATTAAAACTTAAATAGGAAAAGCTATTTTTCAATACAGAAGAGTCTTAACATAATCTTTGACTTGTTTTGACTACTGTACCTAACAGAGTATCTGCTTCCACTATTATGTGTTTTCCCTATACATGTAAAAACTTAAGTCATCTGAGTAAGTCATATAAAGGAGACCAGTTCCTTTCTGACTGTTCCAAAGAACTCCCACAACCCATTTGTGCTTTCAGATACATTTTAGGCAGGATAATGGGAAAATGGGCTCTATCTGCATAAGTGATAGTGGGACAAATGTTGAGTCTGTACAATAAATAATCCTGAGTCATTAATTCCTCTTGCAGTCTTTCTGTTCCTTCTGTAGAAACAACTGCATCTGCTATATTTAAGAGCTCATTTATAGCTGCAGACATAGAAATGTGGTAATAGCTTTTGCTGCTCCTCTCTTATCTTTGTTTCTTCTCAGTAAGGGAATAGCTGGCTAGTGACTTTTTCTCTTTCTTTGGCTATAGCTCATTGGCATAATACTTTTCAAGTTCAACTTAAGTTCTTCTGAGGATGTTGGACCTGAGGGTAGTTTTGAAAAGTAGTTTTAATTTTGTATGGCAGACAACACATTCCCCAGATACGATTACACCATTAAATTGTCATCTAACTTCTTCCACTCATGGAAAAATGTTGCCTGGGTCCCAGGGAAGTGATGGAACCACTATCACTCGAAATGTTCAGAAACTGTGTAGATGAGGTTCTTAGTGGCATGGTTAATGTCACTAACTTGGTGGTGTCACTAAGTTAATTAATGTCACATGGTTAGTGGTGGTCTTGGCAGTGCTGGGATAAAGCTTGGACTTGATATTAAGGGTCTTTTCAAACCTAATGGATTCTGATTCCACATGTACTTGAAACTGTAAAACTCCACCTATACACAGTGAAATGTCATCAGCATGAAAGAAAATAAGAAACCCTCCATTTATAGACTAGTACAGACACTGGTCTTGTAGGAAAAGTTTTCAAATATAGCCTATATCAGTGTATTACTGTTTTGAGTGCATGTTAAATTGCATATATAGTTTTATCATTTTCAAATCATTTATGCACACAGTTTATCTTCCAGACTTCTATTCTGTAGCCTTCATAAACTGGATCATGTGAAGGAAGAGGCCAGTGGCAGCAAACTGCAGCTGGTGGGGAAATACAACGTTTGATACAAATCTTTTCAAGTGGCTTCTAACTTGTGTAGTTGGGGGATTTTTTGATAAGTTGTTAAAGTATCTGATCATATTCCCACTTGGTACTCAGCTCAGCTTCATAAGCAAAGGTGCTGATGCAGTAGTAGGTAGTGCAGCTACAGAGGAGAATGAATGGCAGAACAGGAAGCAGGATGGCAGTATCTTAAAGCAGTATTGTTAACAAAGCAACACATTACAAAGTGATATTCTCACTTGGACAGCCTGAGAAATGACAGAACTATTGTTCATTTCAGCCTATCATGTTAGCATTACTTCATACACAACAATGTTGTCTTGCCATCTCCTTCCTGCATGTAGTTTTAAAATGTGAAACTACCCATTAATTACATGGTAATAACTTATCCAGGTTAAGTATGGCAATAGTGTTAAAACTTCAGATTTTGTTACAGGAAAGCCAACTTCTGTTTCTGCTCTGAATGTTGTGGACACAACTAATTTTGCAATGCTGCTTTCCTAGTCATTCCTAGGAAAACACTGCTCATGACACTAGCAGTCATTGGTTTATAGTGGAAAAATCACGTGCTTATGTTTAATATTTCCAAGCTTCTCATACTACCAGGCTGCTATGTCTCAAACTTTAAAATTTTTGTAGGCAGTTTTCGAATCTAAAGGGTAATATCTACTTACATTCTGTTGAATGGCAACAGAAATAGGAGATTAAATGCAATATTATCCCACCTCATCTCTATTTGGTATTCTGCAGTGTAAATGGAAAGTGCTTACAAGAAGTAAAAGGTAGCTAAAAATTTTAGCCATGCCGTACATGCACTTACCTGTTTGCTAAAGAAACAAGAATACAAATATAATATGTAGACATAAAGACAAATTCCTTTCCCCTCAGGGAGACAAGAATTGAGGAAAAGACTTACTTGGTCACTACTTCAAATTATGATTTTAAAAGAACTTCAAACAACTTTGTACCTATTGCATCTCAACCATGAACACCGAAAATAACTGAATATTTCATAACCATTCTTTGAGATGCCAAAGCTATGAAACACTAACCTAGGTTTGGGGGGTTTTTCCTAAAAAAAAAAAAAAAAAAAAAAATCAAATTGTTTAACAAAA
>NDXB01012002.1:17936-39808 GCA_002631895.1 Agapornis roseicollis
AGAACGCAGTCAAGCCCTGTGCAAGTTGTAAGTTGCTTTGAAATTCCAATAAAATACATACTTTGAAGTGTGTGATTTTTTTTTTTAAATTTTATTTTATTTTTTTTAAACGATTTTGGTTTGGTGGTGGTAAGTTTTGTGAAGGTGCTCAAAACTGTCATAGTATCCATTTAGCAGTAGTAGCTAAGCAGTATTATGTAACTATGCTTGAATGTGTTTCTTTTGATGCGGTAGATATATTCTGAACTGATACCTGTAGATTCTGAATACGAGCGAGAGCACCTCTAATTTCCATTTGTACCAGAATGTAAAATGTTATGTTTGCTATTCTGCTGGCTTGCTGAGTTTATTCGTCAGAGTGAGCAAGTACGCATACATTCATGCATTTATTTATGTAAAAATGCAGGTTGCTGTCTTGCTCTTACTGTTTGCCTGGCAGTTACAAGTTTTCAGGCTAAAAAATTACATGGGTGTAACTGTATAGCCTTCTTAAACCCAGAGGTACATGTCCTATTTAAGGAAAAGTAGACATTGACAACGGAGAAACTTTAAATGTTAATTATGAGACTTGTTTCTGTGGTTAGTGTGATGCTTTTGTTTACTATACCTAGCTTTGAGGGTTAAACTTCAGAGCTGTGGTTGTAAGTGGACGCTTTACACAGTTAACGTTTGCTCATTCCTTTGTTTTAAATATGTGTGTACACACTCCTCCCAAGAAATTTGTTTGCTGTCAGTAAACTTGGTGTTTTCCTAAATACTTTTTGGATCCTCTTACATAAAACAGATGATGTTTAACTCTTTCCCCTTCTTGTTTTTGCAAACTTGCTGAACTTCCTTCCTTCTCGCTTGTTCCCTCCAAAAGTTTTCTGTTCATTTTTATACTGGTGTTGACACTAGAGACTCATGGTAATTGACTAGAGCTATATCAGACCTCACAGATTTAATACCCTGTTATGCTCTGTTTCCCAAACTTCATGCCATGCAGGATTTAAGAAAATTGGGAGTTTGTGTTACAGCAGTTGCATACTTGAGGATTTTTCTGTAATACAAAAATATCTATTTATTTTCCTAAATATTACCCATTTCTTTACAGACAGTTGGCAAAGTGTCCATAAGAACATGGGGGGAAGGACAGCTTCAACTAGTGTGAACAGACATCTGTAACTGTTTTATAAATAGAATTCTAACATTGCCTTGAGTTTTGCATAAATGTAATTTTAAATGAACACATATTTGGAGTTAAGAGCTCCCCTCTTGACTAAATAACTTTCCCTAGGGAAAAATGCAATCAAAAGGGATTTAATATTCAAGCATCGACTCAAGATATTCAAATGACTAATTAATGTTTTGATGCACAAAAAGGAATCTATTCTGTTTCCCTTTCATCTTATCTTTCTCCCATCCTGTTTTTACAAAGAGTAAATATGGGAAGGAGTATATATATCTTCATTATTACAGGTGGAGTTGAAGTTGAGGAGTGATTTTCTGTAAGAGTCTTTTAAAGGAAAGCCTTACTGAGTTGATCTTAGTTTTGAAATACGCAGTTGGTAAGAGTGGTTTACCAAGTCTTTAAAAAGAGATGGCAACAAAGGGCCTTAAAGTAATGTCAATTCTGTTAACAAGTAAGAGTGTATCTTTCTGCTTAGCAAGTCATAACTTCAATTAGTGGTTTTGTTGGGAGGTAAAAGACTACAGTATAAAGCTCTTTGGCACCCAGACAGTGGTACTTGAAGTTAGCAGCTGATACTGTGTTCTGACAGTTGATTTAGCCTCCTGAGTTTCCAGGGTAAACACATAGTGGCTGTTGCCAAGTCTGTTGCTAAATCTAAGAAACTAAAAACTGTCAAGAGACATGCGCATCTCTAAAAAGAGAAAAATAAAAAAGCTTTCAAAATATAATGACAGTTCTTACGCAACACAAAACATTCCCTGTGTTATTTCAAAATCCTGGGTTTGAGCAAAATGCATCCTTAGTGCTGTAATTTTGAGAACTAGATAATATACTAATGCAGATTTGACTGACAGGTCCATTTAAATTTATATGTGCCTGAATAAAGAAGTAGATGGATTGGATTTGTTTATCTTTTGTGGAGTTTCTGGATTTGTTTGTTCTGGGTTTGGTTTTTTATAGGTATTAATTTGTGTGGCCTGTTCTGTGTTTTTTGAGAGAGATGTTGCTTGAACTGGAAATTCAGATCCTAGAAAAGCAGAACATAGGTAACTTAGTTCTTTCAGGTAAAATGCTTTACTGAAGAAAATAAAAGGCAAATGAAGCTTTTGACCATTTTCCATAGCTTGTGCTTCAAAAGGAAAGCATGGATGGTTTTACAGACGTCCTAAATTTGATGGCTTCCAATCAAACCAAGAAAAACTACACTTTTTTCCTGTATTTTTCTGCAAGACAGCACATACACCATATCACCAGCCTCTAGATTCTCTTAGATAAACAGAAATGTAGGTGCTTCTTAGACTTTGTAAATGAAATAAATATCCTTCTGGAAAATTATGACTATAGTTGTTTTGGTTTGTTGTTAGACTGGGGGGGGTGTTGGGTTTTGTTTGGGTTTTTTTTTGGTGGGGCGGGGCTCTTTGAAGAGAGAAAAACAAACCACAGAAAACCCCAAAGTCACCAAAGAGACAAAAACAAAACCCCAAACAAAACAAACCAGAAAGTGAAGCCATGTGTTTGGAGCACCTCTTACCAACATTTATAAGGCATATTTAAAATGTCAGGAAGTGTGAACTTTTTAGCTGAAGCAGTTTCTCAGGAAAGAGTAATGTGTGAATAGATATGATGCTTTTAATTAAGTATCCTGGTATACATCAGATAACCATATTTCCATATTTTGATAATTAATTTATGTTGATGACATTTCTGGAGTTAGTAACAGTTGTGTGGCTATGGGAATTATCATGAGCGGGGGGGGTGTGTGTGTGTTTGTTTCCTTTTTCTTTTCCCTTGAATGAGTGTGTTATCCTGATATTACAGTCATCCTAAGGTTTTGGTTGTTAAATTTCTGTTTAGCCTTGTGCATGTTTGAGTTTGTATAGGTTAGATGCACATTTTTCAGAAGGTAAACTTTTGTGAATCCTGGTGTGTCTGTCTTTTGTGTTGAGGCAAGGCAGCGAGTATCAAGCAGTGTCCTGTTTCTTTATTATATTACTCTTTACTACCTCTTCTGACTACGATCATGGTTTGATGGTTTATCTTTGCCCTTATGTTAACTCCAGAGTAGCAGCTTTTTTGTCCTGCCAGACTGATGCATTATGTGGAGTTCGGTTCCAAAAGTTCAGAGTTTAACATTTGAGCTCACTTTCTAATTTTAGTTAATATTGCTAGCAGCAGATAGAAGAATTAAACACGGAGTCTGAAATTATAAGCTGTATGACTGTTCTTTAGTTCCTACTATTTGCATACATGTTATGATATAACAGATAGGTTGTGCAGAAGGTGGAGTTCAGTCTGTGTTGTCATCTGTAAATATTGTCATTCTGTGTTACCTGATGTTTGAACAAACTCTTGAGATAGTTTAAAATGTGCTTTTGATCCCATTAATTTCATAATTGTAGTTATATTTCCTGCCCTGACTTTGGGGATGCTTAAGAAAAATTTATTTTCCCTACCCATGGTGGGGGGGTTGGAACTAGATGATCTTAAGGTCCTTTCTAACCCTAACTTCTATGATTCTGTTTGTTACAGTTACATTGTTAGATGTGGCTTTGGTTGTGAGATTCTCTCCCCCAATATCTGTATGACCTGTCAGTATTTGATAAATGCTATAGAAGACCTGATGAAGATAAGCTGATGTTCATTCAAATGCTTTGGAACACTTCAGATGTATTCTTGATAGGATGTGTCTTAATTTAGGAAAGCACTACTCAGTTAATTTCCCATTACCCAGGTTGGGTAGGCTCAAGGATTGCATCCTCTGCATAAAAATGTCTTGAGCACAACTACCATAGGTAGATAAGAAATACATGCAGAGAAAGCAAGCCTTTTTCCTCCCAAATCCGTCTTGGAGGCGTTGGGAGGCAACCATACCCAGATTCTCTTGCTGTTGAAACAGCTGGTTTTACTGTATCAAGTTGAAAAGCTGCTAAGGAGTGTACGAGTAGGGACCCTATGGTGACATCTAAGCTGTGATGAATTTAAAAATGTGTGAGGTAAGTATGTAGCTGAGGTATAGTGAGTCAATGTACGAATAGTTTTGAAGCACAGATGTAAGTTTCACTAACGGTCCTATAGTCTTTTTGAGAAAATTGACTGATATTTTATATGTCATTTCACCACAAACAGAGCCAGATTTCAACTATAAGAAAATCCCCATACCATGTAAAAATACTCAGGCAGTGAAAAGTGGCTGTTTTCCCCTTCTCTCTCTGTGCCCAGCTTCCAACTATTCAGTAATAATGGCAGCTTACTGGATATTTCACCTTCAGTTATACCGCAGCTTTCTGTTCCATTGTGTTTAATGTTGGCAAATAATCTGTGCACCTGAGCATTCATGCGAGTTAGGAGCTCCTAATGGTGTGCAGTAGCAGTAATGTTGAAAATACTTAATGTTTTGGAAAATAGTGATTAGAATTGGTTGATTGTCAGTGCTTTATGCAGATCAGAGACTTCTCCTGGAGGTTCAAGCTCTGTTTTGAAATGATGGAGGATATGAATTAGCAAACTCTCTTTGGAAAAATGTCAAGTCAGGACATTGGTGTTCTACGTGGAACATGTTCTTTTTCTAGTTTGTTTATCTATACAGGTTCTGCATAGAAAAGCATTTAATTTCTCCTTAAGAAGTTGGTCCTGAAAAGCTAAGTGTAGAGCAGTCTTAAGGAGTTAGGTTGATGCATGCATGCATAGTCAAATTGTTTTTAACCTTTTACTGACTTTCCTGTAAATGTACAGTGAGAAGGCATGTAACAGCAATGGCTTTATACATAGTGAAACGTATTATTCAGACTTAAGATAAAAAAGGTTAGACTTGCTTAGAACTATTTGTAATGAGGATGGTTAACCATTGGAAGATATGAAAAATCTCCCTCAGATTACGTACATTAACTTTGGGGGGTGGGGAGGAACCCAAAAAGATAACTTCATTAGCAGTATTCTTAATAGCACAAGAAGTAATACAGCTGGCTGGAGTTAAAGGAGAGGAGCTTATGCCAAGGTAAACTGTTAAATCATTTTAAGGCCAGGCTTGTATGAAAAGGCTTTTCCTCATGGTATTTTTCACAGCCTGTTTTATGGAGGAGCCCTATAAAGTTACCTTCCTGTTTTTCAAATATGATCTATCATATAATGGATTTCAGCAAAGGATTGGGTATTAATTGTATGCAGTGAAATATCAATAATGGGAAGGGGCAATAGTTCAGTAACCTTAATGTTTGAGAAGCAGAGTGATATGGCTTTATTTTTTGTTTCATCTTAGTAGCTGACATCCTGTATTTTAGTCCAGTAAAGCATAAGTTGATTGTACATGAGCCTTCCTAATATTAATTTGTTTCAGGTAGAAGTGCAATGTGGCGAGCCCTTAAATCAATTAATGTTTTCTTTGACTAGTTCACTTTTCTTGTAGCTGCCTTCATAGTTGTGACATAATTATATTATCATATTCATCATAAATGTACATAGTTATTTCAATATCAATTTGTAGAGAGTATACAGTGTGAGTTTTTAATACCTGTAAGTTAATATGTTACTTCTTCAGGTCTTTGTTTTAAAGGAATGTGTGTATGTCTTTAGGAGTCTTCTCTGCTAGAACAGGATAATGTAATTTGCTGCGTTCAGGGAGCTGTAATAAGTTACTTGTTCTTTTTCCACTTCATTTTTGTAAGAGGAAAAACTAGCGCTAATATTGGAGAATATATCAAATGACTAATGCATCAGAGTGAAAATGCTGGCTCCTGCTTTTGAGTCTGTGTATCCTCATACTGTTCAGTGAGCCTTTATGTACGCTCTGCTCTCCCTTCCACCAGTGTGCTGTGTATTTCTGTGCATTCAGCTGTATGTACATTCAAGGCCTAGCCCTGTTCTGGGAGGATCTCTCTTGGTTAAACAAATATGTGAAGGTGAACTGTATGAATGATGCAAAGCAGGGAGTAAAAAGTTGAAAACTTCCTGGTCTGTCAGTCTGTTCAAGTACAGGTAGTTCAAGAGAGGAAGCTATCCTCTTAAGTACCACTCTTAAAGAACTGTTTCCTTTATATTTAATCAGGAATTAAGATGTTAATGCTTTTATTTTTTTTTCCCAATTGGAAACTTCCAGTCGGGTGTTTTTTGACAGGATTGGTGTTTTCTGTTATAATTTGAGGAGCTGTAGTCTTCAGATTTTTCAACTCAAAGCATAGCTACTAGGAAGGCACTGGTGTCAAAACTTGAATTGTGCACGGGCTTCACTTTCCAGATTTCTTTTTTAAATTTGAGGATTTTGTGCAAGGCTGTGTTACGGAAGCATAAAGATTGTGTGTTACAGACACAGAACTTGTTTTGTAAAGGGAAGAGGGGTGCAAGTTGCTTTGCAAAGTTCCATTGATTTGTAGTGAATTTCACACAAAATGCATTTCTTGGTGTAGGTTTGGAAACAGTTTGACTTAATTTTTATTTTTTTCTTTCTACTCTTCTGTCTGTGCCATTATTATTGCCCATGTTAGTCTGCATACGTAGTGTAACACCTTCTCTTCCAGGTATTTCCCAATATTTAATTATTTGAAAAGTCCCATTCTCTTGTGTTTCTGAATTCTGTAGTTTTGTTCTCCTTCTTAAGTTTCTTTAGACAGTGGTGATAAAATTATATTCCTGGCTTCCCCTATGCCTTTATGATTTTGCTTAAGAAATGTGGTTTTAATGTGTGTGGTAAGTCTACCTTCCTCCACCCCCAGTCCTGTATTAGTTTTTCAGCAGGAGATGTCCTGTGTGCTTTTTTGGCATTTCATTTTTTTCCCTACTTAAATACAAGAAAAATAGCTCTGAAAAGAGTGGCAGAAGATAGGAACTGACTCCAGGAAGAAGATTTTATGGTACTGTAATTTGACTTAGTGTCTATTCCAATTTAATAATCCAGGTGTATCTCAGAAACGAGTGTAGGTTTGTTGGAAAGTTAAGGAGTAAGGCTACAAGTAAAAGTCAACCTGAGTTTGAGCCCTGCAGATTTTGTTGTTTTTTTTCATGCAGTTACTGAAATCCCTTAAGCAGGTTTAAGTACTGGATCCTTCAGGTGCTTGTGGATAAACTTGGACACTCTTTTCTTTCTCAGCTGTTTTTTTAATGTTCAGGTGTTCTTTGCCAAACATCTTGTTTGCCCTTCTGTTGCTATTTATTTTCTGGGATTTTTAGAAGAAAGATTGCACTAGCTCTGCTTTCTGATGAAGATGCTGTAGTCATAAAGTAGGCCAGGTACTGTATGAGACTGTTTGAATGTTTCTTTTGAGGTGTCTCGTTTTGAGAAAATGTTTAGACATTTGCTTAATGGTAGCTAAATGTTGAAAACAAATTTTGCATGTCTTGAGCTGGAATAGAAAGCAGTGAGCTTTTCTGATGCTCTCCAGGGCATTATTGAAGGAAGTTGTTGCAGTTAATGCATTATTAACCCTTACGTCTGGCCTGGTTTTTCCATAGCATCTGTATTTTACTTCAAGAAAGACCTTGAGCTGTAGATGATAGTTCTTATATGTTGTCTTTGGGAGCTTCAAATGGCTTCTAGGTAGTTAGGAGGGTGGGCTACAGAATGCCCTGGAAATGAAGATGAAACCTTAGCACTGATAAAATCTGGGGAAGGAAGTGAAGTTCTGAAGTGCTTCTAAAAAGTGTAAGTTACTGAGGAGGGTGTACCACAAACTGTCTACTAGCTATAATTTCATAAGTGGGTATAATTTCATCATGGGTATGTTGCGGGACAAGTCCAGTCAGAAGCTAACAAGTTCCAAAGGTGTCTGGAAGTAACAGCAAAAACGTTAATGGATGTTGCCATTGATAAATGAGAGCCTATAAAAAAACCAAACCGAATGCTCCACCTATCAAACTGATGTCTCTCCAATTTAGAGACAGGGATGTCGTGTGGGACAGTGTTGAACACTTTGCACAAGTCCAGGTGGATGCCGTCAACTGCTCTACCCCTGTCCATCAGTTCTGTAGCCCCATCGTAGAAGGCCACCAAATTGGTCAGGCAGGATTTCCCCTTAGTGAAGCCATGCTGGCTGTCACCAAGCACCTTGTTGTTTTTCATGTGCCTCAGCATGCCTTCCAGAAGAATCTGCTCCAAGATTTTGCCGGGCACAGAGCTGAGACTGACTGGGCTGTAGTTGCCTGGGTCATCCCATTTTGCTTTTGTCCTTTCTTTCACCGATGTACGTTTGACCTCTTTAAGCTGTGCTCAAGATAAGCACTGTTTGAGTTACTAGAGAACGGGAAGACTAAGCAATAAGTTGGTTGGATAGAAGAGAGTCTCCCATCCTAGACTGTTTTGTGCTGTGGTTGGGAGTATATGTGCAGTTCAAATCTGTGTTTATACTGGATGTTTGTCTTGGTTTTTGTGGTTTATTCCCACCATTAGCAAGGAGAGCGAGTGTGTATGTATGGGTTAGCCTGTGGTGTAATTTCCTTTTCAGATGGTTATAGAGCTAAATGCTGGCCGACATGTTAAAACTTTCTGGGTTGTTTTACCCTTTTGCTCGTTCACACTTTACCTGAAAATGTTAGTATTTATTGCTGAGGATTTGAAGAAAGTAGACCACCACTTCTAGCAGTGTCTGTGCAGATGGAGTTGGAATTTGAGGTCCTAAACCAGCTTTTGCCAGCAGTATAATTTTCAGAGATGGAGAGAACATCATCTTACTTTGGTTTACAGTTGCTGAACTGACTTCACTAGGTCAAACTTTTATCATTATACAGACTAGATGAAGGGAGTAGGAATATGTTGTCTTGTGGATAGCCAACAGTACTTTATAGGGTAGCTCCTTTTAACTTAGCAGACGGGAAGTTAATAAAGCACCTATATAAGAAAAAAGCCCTACGTTATTATGTACTTGAGGCCTGCAAGTAGGTAGTTATCAGAACAAGTGTGCTGTCCAAAATACCCAGATGCAAAAAAACCCCAAGAAACTAATATCTAAAAAATCCTTTGGGTGTCTTCAAGCTGTTACAAGAAGCTTTGAAGTATTAGTTTTGAAGACTTTTCTTTCTGTACTTCATTGATGTCATGTTGATAAACCTAAAGTAAATGGCCTGCCCACAATATTGGGGTTTAAGTATGGTACAAAGTACAGCAGACAATTTGTGATAGCAAACTGTGGCAGGTACTTCATCCCTGTCAGAATTTTTTGTTAGTAACATGTTTTACATTTAACCCTCTTCTTTCTCATCTTGCATTATAATGTTAATTTTCCTTTTGATGGATCAGTTACTCTTTGTTCCTTTGTTTTCAGCATGGGGGAAAATGCAGAAATTGTATAGAATGACTAAACCATTTAATGTGGTAAGCAATATGAAATTGAATATATAATTGGTTATTTTAAAGCATAACATGTTAGGCAGCTCTGAATTCTTTTCTCTAAGAACGTATGCGGTGTCAGGTTGATGGTTTTCAGGATACAGTGTGCTAAATCTTTTTATAAATGAGTGTATTTTTATAAGCAAACTGAAGTAGTTCTTTAGTAGTATACGTGGCACGAGGTGGTGACAGGAAGAGGTAGGATGTCCAGTGTAAGAGTGTAGTTTTTTGAAGTCCTGTAAATTGGTTTTTCTGCTGATACATGGGTCCATAATCTAGGATTTAGTATTTGAGAAGGGCTCAAAGCCGTCTCTAAAATGTCTGTTATTATGCATCAGTATATTAAAACGTATAGCCACTTTAAAGTGTGGATATTCATACCACTGTATATCCCTGTAGTTGGGGATTGTCCATTAAGATTCAGTATCAGTCTGCAGCTGCACACATGGTAGAGAAACACACAGCTCTGTGTCGTGACCAGCGTAATCAGGTTTGAAAGCTCTGCAGTGAGAGGTGGAAGAAATAACAAGTCCATGTTCCTTGAGAGATTGAGTATAATTAATGTGTGTTGTGGTTAGAGGCTTTTACTAATGCAGTAGACAAAAAGAGTGGAGGCCTAAGGAGTGATGAAAAGGTGCAGAAGGTTTGTCTTGTGTTTGGTGGTGTTTGGTTTTGTGGTACTTCTTTTTGTTTGGTAGGTTTTGGTTTTGGTGGGGGTTCTTTGGTGGCTTTTTTTTTTTTGTTATTTGATTGTGGGTTTTTTTTTTCCTTGTTTGTTTTTAATAAATGAAGGGTATAAAGTGGCTTAAATGCTGAGTGAGTGAAAGGTGTTAAAATGCCCCTTCATTGTCAGAGAGGGTGGGAACATGGGACATGACATCAAAACCAACTAACCAAGCAAAAGAAAACCCAGCAAAAAGTTACTTAACTAAGTTTTATGTTAACAGAGTTAACTCTAAGTTAACAATTTAAGTTCTAAGTTAACAGAGTGGCCTGAAGTAACTGACACTGTCTCCTTGTAAATCATATTCAGTAGGCTTATTTGTCCTAGTCATACACTTAAATTCACTACATGCATAGAGAGAATAACAATGACAGTTATAATGCATTGGGGAAATGCTAGTCCTTATAGTAAACCTTTCCTACTCACCTTTCTTCTTCCTTCTTTCATCCCCTTCTCTGCATGACTTTACTGTTTTTTACCTCTCTTGTGCAGCGTTTATACAAGCCTTAAAACTAAGTTTGATCATAATTGCACATAAAAGGTCATGAATTTGAAATGCTAGTTTGTCTTACGGGTTTAAAGGCAATCTAAATAAACTTAGGGGATTACAAGACGCCAAGAATAGCTGACCTATAAAGAATAGTGATTCGGCACCTGACTCGCAGTCCATGTAGACTTTGTCATTCAAAACCTATTTTTACTGATAGGGAAACTTTTAAGTTGGTATTTTGTCAAAGCCTTTCAGCCTAATACAGGCCTCTAGGTAGCATCTTTATGCATTCAAATGTACCAGTGTTCACTTTAAGTCCAAAAGAGTGTCTAAACACATAGATTTGCAAACTGAAGACTGACATCTGCAGCAGGAAGTACACAGATAAGCTCATCACAGTGGTGTAGTCTTTGGAAAAATCTGTTTTAATTTATTCAGTGTTGCACCTGTCACCATCACTGCTGAAGGAGCACTTTTTCCACCTTTGTGATATTAGACCTGAAAATCTGGTCTGAAGATCTAGTGTGTAAGTATAACAGCTAAAAGGTAAATAAAGTATTGGTAGGTTTTCATTAATGTATTTCAACAAAATGTAGTTAACTAGAGCAATTCTATGCCCATTGCTAGGTAGGCTTCATCTTTACTAGATGTCTTATGCAGTATAACTCTTGAGTACATCTCTTCTAGTATTTGTACTTGGGGGGGAGGGTACTTCAGTTTTCTTAAATGTCTTAGCAGCTCTCCTGGTACCTTGCTGTCTTGGTACATGATGTGGGTTTCCTTTTCTAAGAGTTACAGACTGCAATGCAGTCTTTTTTTTTTTCCCCTTACTGAAAGCTGTAATTTAGAGGAACATGAGGTGTGACTTTGCTACCATTGACACAGTTACTGGAGGGCAAGGTTAGGTATACACTTTGCCAGCCTGTGCATATTTGTGCAGCTCAGGTGTCTGCTTGTTACTGTGTTTGACAGTTTATTCCTCTGTATAACACATGATGGAAATAAAGTATTTAAAATACAGATACTGTGGAGTCTACAAAAGTGTGCTAGTTTAACAGCTTTTAGTCATTACTGTGTGCTTTTTCTACAGACTTTATTCCCCATAGCGCTCAAGTGGATAATACTAGAAAGGTTTTTTGTATATTTTTGAAATAGGAAATAAGCTTAATTTAAGGTGATGCTCTGGAAGCTTTTGTAGTTTGAATTTTTAAACTGAACTGTTATATATGACTTTTTATATGGA
Organism: Agapornis roseicollis; assembly: GCA_002631895.1. Classification (NCBI taxonomy): domain Eukaryota; kingdom Metazoa; phylum Chordata; class Aves; order Psittaciformes; family Psittacidae; genus Agapornis; species Agapornis roseicollis. Next base: position 29,876 of record NDXB01012002.1, read on the forward strand.
ATGCACATGTGAGTTCTTAAAGGGTACTTAGATTGTTTAGGCAGTTACGGCAAACTTCTTTTTGCTTGTCTCATGTAAGATGCTGAGCCTTGTCTTCTGAATGAGCAGATTTAAACATATGTTGATACTTGTTTTTCTGATAATGTGTTGATGATTTTCTGTCTCCACATAACTTGAATACTGTATGATGTTCAGTATAAGTATCAGTCAAGCTCTATTAACATTTAAATGTGGATGACTGCTTGAGGTAATGAAACTGTACTTTACAGAAGACATAGTTAAACCTGACAAGAATATTGTAAGTGAAGCAATCCTATGGGAAGGTACAGCTCTTATAGTGTTGTTGTGTTACAGAACCTGTGTAAACCCCATGGTTCACTCAACTGATTTATCCTTCTTATTATTTTTTTTTGTTCATTTGCCTTTTTCCCCCTCACAAAAAATGAGGTTGCATATATTGGGTGTCTCTCAAGCCTCTTATTAACAACAGAGTTGTATAGTGCACACTGGGCTGAGAAGTTCATAGAAGCAAAAATTACCAGACTGCTAAACACAAAGACTAAAATAAATTTAACTTGCACTCCCAACTTCTGATACCCTGTGGCTCTGAGAGAGAACTGCTGTTTTTTGTGCCATTCTTACTGTTCACTGTAGGAATACTCATGAGCTCCTTTTTGAGACAGTGTTAGGCAAAATGGTACTCTGAGAAAACCTACACTTGTGATGGAGTTAGTTTCTGTAATTGTTCTGTGCTCTGTGAAGAGTTTGGTTACTAGTAATGCCTAGCATTTACGTTAGTTCAGTCAACCAGTTTTGGATGTTTGTTTTTTGGGTAGTTGTGTGGTCTGGTGTTTAGAGTTCTCAACTTTAAAGTTCAGATAATGTTAAGTTTTGGGGTCTTATTGCAGATTCTGAGGGGAAAAATAGTAGCGCTAGTAGTGTTCTTGAAATCTGTTTTTAATGATTTTTAATAAAAGAATCCAAATCTTGTTCTTATTTAGTCTTGTTTTTTCTCCAGAATCTTTGAGCATATGTAGATCTGAAAAGCTGTCAGTCACTGCAGCTTGTGCAGCCTGGTCTGCGGAAAGTAATGGTTTTAAAGCTTTCAGCAGACTGATACTGGGGAAATAGAGGTGCTCCTCAGTCTGTATGTTCTGGGTTTGCTCCCGTGCCTGCTGCTTTTCTGTGCCTTGCCTGTCTTGATTCTGTACTGTTACTGAGTTGATTGGTGCATCCAGATTGAGATATGCCTTAACTGCCGATGGAAAAGGGTTCGTATAATGAGGATCATTTGAAAGCCTGGTCTGAGGAACAACTCCTCAGGAAGGAGTCCTGGATTTTTTTTCCATAGCTGACATAGAAAACTTTGAGAAAAATGTAGTATAAAATTTCATCCAGCTCAGCTGACTCCTTTTTTTAAGTCATGTCATGTTTCTAAATATAGATTTATAACTTACCTTTAACTTCACCCAGTGCTGTGTATGATATTCTACTATGGAATACTTGAGGCACCCTGTGGTGCCATACAGACACGTGGTGCCATGCGGTGTCATGCAGCCCTATGCACACCTGCCTATTGTTCAGAAAAGTAGTGAAACAACTTTCCTTGTTTGCTGAAACTCGTTTGCTGTGAAGTTGGGTTTGCATATTGTTATTCAAATGACACTGCTTTTTTAATGAGTGCTCAGTAGTGTTAACAGTACTGTTGAGTTCTGGTAGCTAATAAAAGTGCTGGAACCAAAGTATGCAGCTCTTGCCATCCAAAACTGACTTGCTTTGCAGTATTGCTCACAGTAATGTTTAAGCAGCAGCAGTATGTTGCTGCGTCTATCTTTTAACTTGGGAATTTGATACAATTTTATTACAAGTCAACTGATAAAGTGATCTTGCAGTTCTCTTTCCATTTTCCCCATACAAGGGGAAAAATAAATTTGCTGTGAAGAATTCTTCAGGCTCTCCTAAATGACTTCATAGCTGAAACCTTCAATGAGGACAGGTTAAATTTTGAGGGCAGTTCTCAATTCTATTGTAGAAACCTGAAAGCTGTATTCTTGTAAACTGTATTATATCTTGGTTAATTTTGTGTTACAGTCTGATTTCAGTGTGGATGTCATGCCTTGATCTACTTGAGTAATCCATTGAAAGCATCTTAATGTTCTTTAGAATCCTTTATTTAGGGATAATATACTGTAATATGTATTTACTATGTTATAATTTGTGTAATATTATATTATGATTTAAGCTGTATTATGTTCAGTATTGATCACTGAAATAGTTTGGATGTATTGCAATCCCAAATTACAACAATACAGCTGGAACAGTAGGGCTGTGGTAAAGAAGGGGGACTTATCTGGAATCTGTGCTGTAGTCATGCAAGATGGACTGACATGGCTTAACTGTATCGATACTGAAAAGATGCGGTTGCACTTTTTCCTTAGAGCTTGCCCTGGTCTTTACATTACCTGTCTGTGAACTGATTTAGCTCACAGCAGGCAACTTGGCTAAGAATACCACACCACACACAGACACCCCCTGGATTACAGGGCTGCTTAGGCTTAGGAGTTCCATGAGAATCAAAGTGGTCACAGACAAAAAGATGGGAAATTTTTATGGCTGTTACCAGTGCTGAGGAGATGGGATAGCTCGTTCTGCTAGTATTAAGCTGTTAGGAATTCTTAAAAAAATATTTGAAACTGATGCTGTGGTTCTGAATGCATGTACTGCACTATTGATTTGGCAAGCAGCCGAGTTACTTTAGTCAGGCTTGTTTTAGGTAGTCTGAACAGGACCTGTGCCTGGAAAGACTGAGGTGTTAAATTCCACTTGTGAACTGTACTGTGATTTAATGTATGTATTAAATACTGGAATTTTCCTAATTCCCAGGGTTCCTAGGTTGTGTACTTTGCCCTCTCTAGAATGTCTTAAGCCTCTGTCATAAATTTCTTCATATCTGCCTGTCTCTTTCCCATAGTAATTTAAAATGTGAAGCTAACCATTCTTTTCAGACTCCTGATAACAGGACAGCAAATCATTCTCTGTTTCTTTTAGAGTTGTTATCTCCAGTATAATGTTATTAGACTTACGAGTCAAATGCCCTGTGTGTCCTCAACCTCATGACCACCATTTACTGAACAAGCGTAGCAGGCGAAAATTTCTTAGAAGTTGTTAGTAATTTGTTGTTGGAAGCAAGATTTTTCCCAAGAAGAGGGCCGATTTCTTGCATGCTGCTTTAAGTGTCTGATTTGAACATGGGGAAAACCAGTTGACTAGGATGCTCAAGATGATGTGGGTGACCTCATTTCTAAGTAGTGTTCCAGACAGACTAATAATTAGGAAGGTTTCTTGATAGTCTGTTAATTACAAAACCCACGTATTTTAAATAGTACATTAGATCACGTTTTCACTAAGTAATTGCTGTTTAATCCTATGCAGCTTTTTTAAATTGGCATTTGTTGCTGACATATAATTATTACAGTAATTACAGTGGACTCCTTCCTAATTGACTACTCATGAGACTGACTTCAGTTGATTAACAAAATGACCACCATAGTTTTTCTCCAGGTTTGGAATATGAAAGGGCAGTTTTAGGCTCTGCTAACAAGAAAACAGCTTTCTCTACTGCAGGACATTGAGAGATCTTGGCAGCTTCAGAAGAGAAGATTACAGCCATGTGGTTTGGGTGAATCTTTGGGCAGCTTAAATTTATGTGAGGTGTTTACTGTGTGTGCATATATACTAGTGGTCACAATAGAAAGATGGCTTACAATTGCTGTGGGAAGTGGAAGTGATCTGCTTTCTTCTTACAAGATGGGTCACAGGGGAGAGCAAGGAGTGACAGCCAGTAATTCAGAACAGCCGCTCACTTGCTCACTCCTCCCTCCCCTTTCCTTTCCCCTCCCCCCCCCCAGTGATGGGGAGGAGAATCAAAAGAATGTAACTCCCACAGGTAGAGATAAGAACCGTTTAGTATCTAAGGTATAACACAAATCACTACTGCTGTCCCTAATAATGATAAGGGAAATAACAAGGGAAAGAGAATACAACCGCTCACCCCCTGCAGACCTGTACCCAGCCTGACCAAGGCAGTGACCAAGCCCTTCCAGGTAAGTGCCCCCAGTTTATATAGTGGGCATGATGTGCTGTGGAATGAAATATTTCTTTGGCGAGTTTGGGTCAGGTGTCCTGTCTCTGCTTCCTCCCGGCTTCCCCTCCTCCCTGGCAGAGCATGAGACTCAGGAAGTCCTTGGTGGGAGTAAACATTACTTAGCAACATCTGGAAACATCAGTGTTATCAGTGCTGTTCCTGTCTGGGAGTCAAAAACACAGCACTGCACCAGCTACTAAGAAGGATTAAAAATGACTGCTGCTGCTGAACCCAGGACACTGACATAATGCTACTTTGACCAAATTGTTGCTTCTTGTGACCAAATTTAAAGTATTGCTAGCACATTACGTGATAGTTATGTACTTGAAGTCAAGAGGGTATGCTTAGCAACACAACAGTTGCCTTGCCATTATCAAAGGTCAACTCTATAAGCTGGTATTCAGGAGCTGGGCTTTGCTGTCTCAGAGTTAAGGATCAGTGTAATTCAGGGACTGATCTTGTGCCAGAATACCTGCTGAAGACTTCTCTGCTCTTCAAGGCAGCATCAGATTGCCCTCAGCAGTACAACCTTAGTCAGGATTAGACTCTTCACCAGCAGTTGTTTGTTACAGGTGCTGTAACAAACTTGTCAGAATGTCTCTGCTATTTTACATGTAGTTATGTGTGACTAGATATAGGTAATAAAAGGAAAAGTATGTGTTACGTTTCTGAAATAAGTGCTTCTCTAATAAGCTGTAAAGCCTGTTGTTTAGGAAGAGCATTTTTGCTTCCAGTCCTACTAGAAGCCACCAGAGCTACTTGCTGCTCTAAAGATAAGAAAAATGCAAAAGAAATCTGGAGTGTCCGTGAATAATTTACATCATCTAGGATAGTTACTGTGTTCTTGGCTGTGCGTTCTGTATCTTTGCAGCATTCCTGGTGTCCTCCTGTCCCTGGGTAAGCCCTTTCTTTTACAGTGGCAGATAACTAACCCCCAGAGAGTCCCACAGAAGCGTACTTCTGATGCCTGAACTGGTTCTGGAAACAGGAGGAGAATGATGTGAGTGAGGAAGAATGGGTGGCATAAGAAAAATAAAAACCTGCATGTAACTTTCTGAGATTAGTCTCCATGATCCTTCTAATCTTGGATTTAAAATATGTCTGATTAGTAAACCGCAGGATGACTAAGATCTGGTAACAGGAGGAGGTGGTGAAGAGAATGAGCCAGTTTGCTCTTTTTATTCCTTTCTGTGCACAGATTTAGTGGATTTAATCTGTGGACAAATTTAATTTAGAGTGGATTGACTGTCACTCTTTCAAAAGAAGCCACCTTCTTTGATTATGCAGGTTACCGAAATCTCTCATGTGGCTGAGACAGGATATGTACCCCAAAGCTCACTGAGCTAAGTAGAGGGGGGAGATGGGAAGTGGTTTGCAGGCAGTAGGTCATAGAAGCACTTCAGTAGCCCCTACCATATGTTATGTGATGAGTTAGTCTGAATGGGCTTAGGGTGGATGATGGGGTCTCATGGCAGCTTTGCTGTGTTGTCTTCCAGTACCCTTCCACCAGTAAATGCTGCTGATGTGAGATAACCTACATATATAGGAACAGTACTTTTGCTGTGAATTTAGCAGCCAAAAATCTTTACCTTATAGCCTGGAATCAGGCTGTGCTTGAGCAGTTCATCACCTCTGAATGATGTATTAACAACTTTTGGTTGGTCTGGTTTTGGGTTTTGTTTTTGTGTGTGTTTGATTGGATTTTTTGTTGTTGTTTGTGGGTTGTGGTGTTTGGTTTTATTTTTCCAGTTTCTATTTTTTTTTTTGTTAATTTCAGCTTACCTACAGAGTAATTTGTTTGTGCTTAGGATCAGCTGCAATTTTGTTGAATTCTTCTTGTTTGTTCAGGTGTTTTGTTTTTTTAGGTGTGTGTTTAGGTGTTTTTCCGAGAGAGTTCTGGATCACAAGTTGCCAGAAGGTAGAATGAGTATAAAAAAAGACAGGTCTGTGAATTTGTATGCTTGTATGTCCTCAATTCTGTCTCAGCTGTGATCTGTTTTGGTGTAACTGTTGTGAACCTAATGCTTCTTAAGGACACTGGTTTCAACAGGTGGTTGTTTTCAGTTCTGGTATGTTAAGCACTGTAGGATGAGTTGTAAGATTGTAACTTTGGAAAGCACTTCTGTCAGGCAAGGGATTCTCCTCAGTCATACTGATGTAATTCATCAGGTTTGTGGAGACCAGTAGCTGGGCAGTGGCTTTATGTGGTACTAATGACAGAATTGTGTTGTCCTTTTTTATAGTTCCTGGATTTTGGAGGCAAAGATATGATTATGAAGTGCACAGGCTTGCAGATTTGGAGAATTTCTGCTCTAATCTGCGTAGTGGACTTAAGAGTTGGCTGTTTTGATCATGTCCATAAGCAGATGTGCCTTAAATGGTTATTTCTTTTAAGACTTCTGGAATAATTTGGTAAATTATTTGAAGAAACAGAGTCAAATAGTGAAGCAGTAGATTGCTTCTTTCATTCTTAGTAATATGCACTTGTTACTACTGCACTGTGTTTTTTGATTTTTTTGATTAATGTTTCTCAATTGACTTTCTAAAACAGTAGCATTCGTTCTGTCCCTTTGGTTTGTTCAGCTGTTAATTACAGGGTCATGTCACTTTGTCTTTTAATGCATTGTGTTGTGGTTATATTACTTTGAATTTCATCTCTAAGGTGTGTTGCAGAGTAAATGTTTCATCAAAGGAATCTTTGTTGCTCTGGCAGTGCCAGTTTTCTTTGAGAAACCATAGGAATCTAACAGTCATGTTGCCAAGAACAACTTACCAAGAATCGCCAAAATGTGAAAGAAGGCAAATGCTGCTAGCTTCCAGTTGCTATGCTTCTGCTTGTCTGTTGTTGCAGCCAAGAGTGCCTGCTTGTAGTCTGGTTGAACCACAATTACAGTATCCTTTCTTTATGCTCTAATTATCGTCATTCAGATTTTTTAAATGTAATGTAGTAAAGTGGTTTTGAAGACTTACACTCATGTCCTTGTATTATAATGTGGTTGCCCTCCCCAGAGCAGAACTGAAGTTTCAGTTCCTTCAGGCTTCAGTGAGAGCTGCTTTCCTATGTTCCTGCTTTCCCTAAGTGTCTGTTACTGCCAGCTTGCTGTAGATTACCTTTTTGCTCTTTGATGTTTTGAGCATGCATGGCAATGCTGATGCAATGAGTGGATACAAAGGGTAAGATTGGTAACTTCAAGAGGAAGGAAGACTGCAGGACAAAGAATGGTGTCTGTACATAATTTTCCTTTGATCCAAGTACATCCTGCCTTGCTACATTCTGGGTACTCAGAAGAAGGGTTGCTCTTCTGGAGGGCTCTCCATGTAGACTGTCTAAAGAAAATTTCTAGAGGAAAGTGGTTGTTGAGCTTTTGCTTGTTTAAACAACTAGCAGGGCAAATCATAAGTGTTTGAGTTCTAATTGTCCAGATATTTTTCCGGGCAGGAGTATAGTGGGATGAATAGATGCTGTTTCATGTTACTGGCTGTGTGTTTCAAAAATGATGAAGCTGCTTTTTCTGTCAGGCACTCTCTATCTCTGGACTGAATGGTCCTGTTGCATCCCTTGGGCTCTGGGATTGCCTGACCACATGATGAGCCAGTGCGGGAAGCTAACCTGATGGAAAATTAACTGAGTGGAGGAAGAGCAAGCAGGGGTTTAGGTTTTGAATGAAGTCTCTGAGTAGCTTTAAATAAATTTAGTGCAGGGTAAAATGAGAATCTTCTGTGAGTGTCTGTAGTAAGATGAAACCTGAATTGTATTTGATACTGAGATAGTTGAAATGTTTATCTGCCATAGCTTTTCTTCAGTCTTCATATTTTTATTTTTTTTTCTTGGCGTTCATTTAAAAAATAATTTTGGGTTTAATTTAGTCATGCAGCTTAAGCTAGTTAAATGGCTACTAAAGGGAATCATCTTTGTCTCTTCCTTTCCCCATTGCCTTCCCACATGCCTGCTCCAGCAGTTCGGAGCTAATTTGGCAGAAGATTAGTTGTTTCTAATTGTTTTCAGGGGAAGCAGTAGAGAGATGGCTTTCTGTAGGTTCGGTTCCCTAAGCTGTCATCGTAGGTTCATTCTGGCATCAGGCAGTGGTAACATGGTGCACAGGACTGCATCTTGTAGTGGTGGTTGTTAGATGAGTTTCCTTCTAACAAATTACAGCCTTTGAGCTTTCTAACCCACCTAGAACTCATGCTAGGAATATAAAGAAACAGTGAAATACTTTCACGGCTATTTGAGAACTTCTGAGGGGCAGATGATGTTCTCAGAGAATGGAAAAGGCACTGCAACCATGCTGCTTAAAAAATAAAAACAAAACAAACCCCAGGCATTAACACCATCCCTCCCCCACCCAAAGAAAAAAATCAACAAAACACAAAAACAAACAAAACCCCCGGGACAGCCTGTTGAAAAGGTAGGAGCTAAAGGGTTACAAATAAGCTATCTTAATGTGGTTTCTGGAGGAATATGGATAATTAAATTATTCAACCCCAGTAAGCACCTGGAAAATACTAATCTTTTGTGAACAACTCATAGGAGTTTTTCAAGAAGAAATCCTGATTAATCCAGTCTTACTGTGGCAGGAAGGGACCAAGTGCATGGCTGCATCTTGACCTTTTTGATACTGCTGTGATATGCAGTGAATTGAAACAATATTGCAGAAACTCTGGAAATTGATGAACAGTCATAGTTAAAAGATTTGTTAAATTTCTGAGAGGTCTCTCTTTGTCTGTTGGTGTTTTCAGGAATGACTTGGGCTACAGTGTCTGCGTATTAAATCAAGATAACATGAAAGGCAGCATGTTTGATTAGGATTTGGAAGTCAAAATCATTCTGACAAACTGAGGAAGCCACTGCGTTTTATTTAATGGAAAGCTTCAGATGAATGAGGTGTTGCATTTGGGAGGGAGTGATCAGCTGTGCAATCACAGTGAAGAATGACTGCAGGATAGAAACTGTAAAGTGTAGTAGGTTAGTTAATAGTAGATATTCAACGTGCTTTCAGATTAAAAGTGAACGCTTCCAGAGCTGCCAGTCAGACCTCATTATGTATGCATTATCGGGAAAGCGAGGTGTGCTGAGCTACCAGCTGAGATGTTGACTTTGGGAGAAAAGTTGCTGCTGCTGATTGGTCCAAATAAGTGAGAACATGATGCATGGGGTTGTAGAGGGGAGGTGACCTTGTCTACTTATTTTTGTTTATTTAGAATCATATAATAGTTAGGGTTGGAAAGGACCTTAAGATCATCTAGTTCCAACCCCCCTGCCATAAGCAGGGACACCTCACACTAAACCATGTCACCCAAGGCTCTGTCCAGCCTGGCCTTGAACACTGCCAAGGATTCACAGCCTCCCTGGGCAGCCCATTCCAGCATCTCACCACCCTTACAGGAAAGAATTTCTTCCTTATATCCAATCTAANGGATTCACAGCCTCCCTGGGCAGCCCATTCCAGCATCTCACCACCCTTACAGGAAAGAATTTCTTCCTTATATCCAATCTAAACTTCCCCTGTTTAAGTTTTAACCTGTTACCCCTTGTCCTGTCACTACAGTCCCTAATGAAGAGTCCCTCCCCAGCATCCCTATAGGCCCCCTTCAGATACTGGAAGGCTGCTATGAGGTCTCTCCATGCAGCCTTCTCTTCCCCAGCCTGAACAGCCCCAACTTTCTCAGCCTGTCTTCATACGGGAGGTGCTCCAGTCCCCTAATCATCCTCGTGGCCCTCCTCTGGACTTATACCAACAGCTCCATGTCCTTTTTATGTTGAGGACACCAGAACCACACACAATACT
>NDXB01012005.1:0-58702 GCA_002631895.1 Agapornis roseicollis
TGTTTGTTTGATTCTTTTATTGTTTTATTTGCATTTTTGGGTCTGGAATAACACAAAATTAGCTCCTTCCAAGTTTATTCTGAAAATGACATTAAGAGCTTATCTGTTTGGTGGAGATGGCTGTAAACTCATTGAATTGCCGTGATTTAGAGGCTGCTGAGAATTTTAGCCTAGCAATTGAAGTGCGCATGAAAAACCTCTCATTTTCAATACATAAAGGGCATTATGGCAAAGTAACTCCAGGCAGCGAAGTCGGAAGCTTCTGTCAGAAAGTGGAGTGCCTGGCGTGGAGGTACCTTGCACAGCAGGGCTGAGCTCTAGCATTTGTATATAGGTTTCTGGATGTCTGTGGTTATATATGTGTGTATGCAAAGATACCTGTCTCTCAATGTTCTTCTGGAATGTAGTATAGCAGCTCTTGTGTCAGGATATGGAAAATGATAAAGACATCAGGCAACAACATAAGGATGACACACCATTACATGAACCTCAGCTTCATGATTTAACCACAGTTTGTCTTTGCTTTTTTATTATGTCATTTGCTCATCTTGCAGAGACTAACAAATGTTTGCTCTCTCTTACAGGCTCTTGAACCTGATCTACAATGGAAAAACTGCTTTTGTTTCTGCTGTTCATTGGCATAGCGGTGAGAGCTCAGATCTGCCCAAAGCGCTGTGTCTGTCAGATTTTGTCTCCGAACCTTGCCACCCTTTGTGCCAAGAAAGGGCTCTTATTTGTTCCTCCCAATATTGACAGGAGGACCGTGGAGTTACGGCTGGCAGACAACTTTGTTACAAACATTAAAAGGAAAGACTTTGCCAATATGACCAGCCTGGTGGACCTGACACTGTCCAGGAATACAATCAGTTTTATTACACCTCATGCATTTGCTGACTTGCGCAATTTGCGGGCTTTGCATTTGAACAGCAACCGATTGACTAAGATCACAAATGACATGTTCAGTGGACTCTCCAATCTTCACCACTTGATACTTAACAACAACCAGCTGACTTTAATTTCTTCTACAGCTTTTGATGATGTTTTAGCTCTTGAGGAATTGGATTTGTCTTACAACAACCTGGAGACCATCCCCTGGGATGCTGTGGAGAAGATGGTTAGTTTGCACACTCTCAGTCTAGACCATAACATGATTGACCATATTCCCAAGGGGACCTTCTCCCACCTGCACAAGATGACCAGGTTGGACGTCACATCTAACAAACTGCAGAAGCTACCGCCTGATCCTCTCTTCCAGCGAGCTCAAGTACTAGCAACCTCAGGAATTATCAGTCCTTCGACTTTTGCATTGAGCTTTGGTGGGAACCCTTTGCATTGCAACTGTGAGCTTTTGTGGCTGAGGCGTCTTTCGAGGGAGGATGACCTGGAGACTTGTGCTTCTCCCACGCTCTTGTCCGGCCGGTACTTCTGGTCAATCCCTGAGGAGGAGTTCCTGTGTGAGCCTCCTCTCATCACCCGGCACACCCATGAGCTACGGGTGCTGGAGGGCCAGCGGGCAGCACTGCGGTGTAAGGCCCGGGGGGACCCTGAACCAGCAATTCATTGGATTTCACCTGAGGGCAAACTGATTTCAAATGCAACGAGGTCTGTGGTGTATGACAATGGGACACTCGACATCCTGATAACGACAGTGAAGGATACAGGCTCTTTCACCTGCATTGCTTCCAATCCAGCTGGGGAGGCCACGCAGACGGTGGACCTGCACATAATTAAACTCCCCCACTTGCTGAACAGCACAAACCACATCCACGAGCCAGACCCTGGCTCCTCGGATATCTCTACTTCCACCAAGTCAGGCTCCAATGCGAGCAGTAGCAATGGGGATACTAAAGTCAGCCAAGATAAGAAGGTGGTGGTTGCGGAAGCAACATCTTCTACTGCTCTGCTGAAATTCAATTTTCAGAGGAATATACCTGGCATACGTATGTTCCAAATCCAGTACAATGGTACTTACGATGACTCCCTTGTTTACAGGTAAGGCAGTCCCAGCCCTGCTCTTCTGGGCCTTACCAGGCTGCTCAGCACTGATGTGCTGTCCCTGGCTCCAGGCAGTCTCTCCACTGGAGCAGCAGGTTCCCATGCAGAGCCCTGCCTGTGGAGCAGATGGTGGGAGCTGTGGGAAAGACTCATCCCAAATAGGAAAATTACCTTGAACAGTGTTATTTTTAGATAATGCAAATGGATCTCTAATCCTCTGAACTAATCTGATTGGCAGAAAGGTTGTGAAGTTTAGATGAGTTAAAAAGGATCATAACACTCTCAGCTTTATGAAAACACAGGGAGAAAGGTGTCTGGAAATGCATTCCTTGTAGCATTTTCAGGAAGTGTCCATGCTGGTGTGTTAGCTGAGTTCAGAGGGGCTCAGTGTTACTGAGTGTCACAGTCACACTGGTCAAAACTGTCTTTGCTTGGTGATTTGTTTTATGTTATTGACATGGTCACTCTCTTGGTGGGCTGCTTGGTGGTGCTCACTGCTGCCAGGGAGTGCAGCACACAGCGGGGCGGTGCCTGTGGGTTTTCTGGGTTCATTCACACCAGTTTCCTTCTCCCTCAGAATGATACCTCCCACAAGCAAAACCTTCCTGGTCAACAACCTGGCTGCTGGGACTGCGTATGACCTGTGCGTCCTGGCGATCTACGACGATGGGATCACATCACTCACTGCCACCAGGGTGGTGGGCTGCACGCAGTTCACCACTGAGCAGGATTATGTGCGCTGCCACTTCATGCAGTCCCAGTTCCTGGGTGGGACCATGATTATCATCATTGGTGGGATCATTGTGGCCTCTGTGCTCGTGTTCATCATCATCCTCATGATCCGCTACAAGGTGTGTAACAACAACGGGCAGCAGAAGGCCACCAAGGTCAGCAACGTGTACTCACAGACGAACGGGGCTCAGATCCAGGGCTGCAGCGGGGTGCTGTCACAGTCGATGTCCAAGCAGGCTGTTGGGCATGAAGAAGGCATCCAGTGTTGCAAGGCTGCTAGTGACAGCGTGATGCAGTCGCCAGAGACTGGCTCCAGCCAGGACTCGGCCACTACTACCTCTGCTTTGCCTCCCACCTGGACTTCCAGCACTTCTGTCTCCCAGAAGCAGAAGCGAAAGTCGGGGCCAAAGCTAAGCAGCGAGCCACAGAGTGAAGCTGTCAGCAGTATCGAGTCCCAAAACACTAACAGAAATAACTCCACTGCCCTGCAGTTAGCTAGCCGTCCCCCCGACTCTGTCAAAGGGGCCCCCACGTACAAAAGAGCACAATCAAAGCCAAGTAAGTTCCTCACTTTGCCAGCTGACGCATCCCGAGCCAAGCGCAGGCTCTCCCTGGGCGGCGAGCTGATGGAGTCCCGCTGCCCTGGCAGCGCCTGGGGCACAGGCGGACTGCGGTCCAAAAGGAGCATGTCCATGAATGGGATGCTAGTCCAGTCGGACAGCTCTGATGTGGATAGTGGAAAAGCAACTTTCTCCAGTTCTGAGTGGATATTGGAAAGCACTGTGTGACCTGCCTTTTTTTTTTTCTTTGTTTTTCTTTTTTTATTTTAGTTTTTATTTCAATGAAAAAACGCCAAACGTTGTGTGAATCTCCCTCTCCTGGGGAATTGGATTTGGAAGTTCACTGCTGTCTCGCTGATTAATGGCTTGTTCATGTGGGGTTCTGTATAAGCCACCCAGTGCACACAGGGTTTTATTTAGTTTTCATTTGGTTTTATTTAATATCAAAACCGAAGGCAACATTCAGAGGTAAAAAATATAAAAATAAAAAAAGGGGAAAAAAAGATTAAGGGGTGAATAAAAGCATGAAACAGCACCAGTGCCTTCCCTACTCTAGGACTGGCTTCCTGGTTCTGCAGTAGCAGAAAACAAAAGAAAGAGTTTTCACAGAAAAAGCCTTTTATAAAGGAAATGAAATTTCCTCCAAGCTAACAAATAACCACTTCTGGATCAATCAGTAAAATGATATTTTTTAAAATGGTCAGACTGTATATTTCTTTTCCGTGACAATGGTGTTGCCTTTGTTTTTAGGCAGATGCTGTACAGGAACAGCAACGCTGTGTTGTTATGTTGTGTAAAATAAACTATTCACTCCGTACACCAGCCAGCCTCCCGGTAACTGCCACCCCAGAGCCGTGCTGGGGCCTGTGGGTGCCGCTCAGTGGGTCCCACTGTGGGCCCAGAAGGAGCAGGAGAAGAGTGCTGGGGTCCCTCTCTTCCTGCTGGGGTCCCTGGCAACCAGTCACCAGAAGTGCTTCTCAGGGCTCAATTTTAGGACCAGCTCTGTTCAGTATTTCTATCAATNTGTGGGCCCAGAAGGAGCAGGAGAAGAGTGCTGGGGTCCCTCTCTTCCTGCTGGGGTCTGGCTTGCTGGGGCTGAGTGCTGGTGGAGCAGCAGGGCTCTAATGCTGGGCCTCACCTGTAGACCCTGAGCACCCTCATCCTGCAGTGCTGGGTCTGTCAGTGATGACCAGCCACTCACTGCGCACCCTTCTCAGCCCTGTCTGAGAGCCCAGCCCTGCTGCCACAATGGCTTTACCTAGTGCCAATGCTGGAAAAACACATTGTGTTCAGCACCAGGGATGCTGTGCCCAGCTCACGCGGGACTTGGTTTGCTGCTCTGTTCTCAGACCTAGTCCCTGCTCTGGCAGTCAGTGCAGTGAAGGTTGTTCCTTCCCATTAACACAGGGGCATGAAGCGTGAAAGTTGTCAAGGGGAGCCTGTGGGAAGTGTGGGAGCAGCACCGCGGCATGGGCACCGCAGCAGTCCCACAGGACTCCTCTGGGACAGGAGATGTGACGTGGGCACCAGGCAGAGTGCTGGCACCTCTGGATGCAGGACAGGGAACCAAGCAGGGGCAGAGAATAGGGCTGGTGGGTCACCCCAGAGCTGCAGGGCAGGGCTGCAGCAGACAGGTTCATAGCCATGTTGTGATTGATGAGGATGATAATGGTCATTTCTGTCTTTCCTAGACTTTTGGGGCATATTTCTTGTAAACTATGGTTTGTTCCAGTTCTGTTTAATCCCCATGCATAATGGGACTGGAAGATGGTCTCATCTTCAACCTGCTGTTTGATTGCAGTGCCTGTGGGATAGACATAAACATATGGCAATAGGTGATAGCAATTGAAAACCCCCATGTGTGAGGGATTCTGCTGCTCTGCTTGTTCTAAAGAAAAGTCTACCATTCATATTAATTAAACTCATGTGGTCATCATGTTTAAATTAGAGACAGTTTAACTCTGCAACATTAGTGCATTCTCAAATGCCAAATAGCAGGTTTGACTGGGGCATTGTGGCCATTAAAGTGATAGAATAGTTACATTTTACACCCTGTGTGCTTGCTCTTGAGGGCAATGTAACCCAAGCAGATGCCTGAAGATGCACTGGTTCTAACCAGGGCAGAGGGCCAGCTCGAGAGCAGTTGTGGATGGTGATGTCTTGTGGCTGGGGACATCTGGCAGGCCCCTGGTCTCTGAGGCCCTGAAGCTCAGGGCTGATGCACAGGCAAGGTGACCCTTCTTCCTCTCAGCCATCGTGGGTTGCTCTCTGTGATTTTGCTGCCTGGTGTGGAAAAATGGAGTCTGGGTGGGAGTGGTGCAAAGGACATAAAAAGAAGAGGCTGTTTCTGTTTTAGAAAGCCTTTTTAACTTCCCTTGGGAAACACAGAGACCATAAAGGAAATGAAGCCCCAAAATTAGAATGCCCACTTCCTACTGCAAAAGTAACAAAAAAACCTCAGCCACCCCAAAAAAATCCCTCCCTAGATTTCTCTGGAAGACCACGTTCTTCTCAAGGGGCTGTATGCACAGAAGGTAGCTATTAAAATAGTACACTGTCAGAGGCAGTGAGTATTTGTCCAACCTCCAGTAGTCTGATGCCAGAGGCAGTGTCAAACATGGTAAAAGCAAGTGCTCTCATTGGCCCAGTGAGGAGCTGCTTCCTGCAGACAGCACCAGCACTTGGGTATGGAGATAGCTTCAAAGGTTTTCTGCTGAGGTAGTTGTTTTAATCATGCATTTTAAAAGCACCCAAAGAAAATGCTTTATATGTCGTAATTGGACGTAAATGTGTCTAATGTTTTGTGAAAGTGCTAAAATATTAATAGCTTCTTGTGGTTTAGGGAGGTTTATTTTTATATTTTTGATTTTTTTACTCTAATAATTTTCTAAACACTGAAGCTGAGCGTTTTGTCCACAGTGCATATGTATAAGCAGCTTAGAAAGACCATATGTCCCTGCGTTTGATCTAATTCTCTGCTAATAGTGTAGGAATGGTTAGACCTGGGTAGCTGGGGGTTCATCTCATGCAGCTTGCTTTCTTTGGCAGAGAGGAGTGTCCCTTGGGAATGCACTGGGTGTAAAATCTGCCGTTTCCACTGGAGTAACTGTGCAGCAGGATGTTTCGTTTTATTCGGAGTGTGAAAAAGCCTTATGAAGGAGGAAATTCTCTATCCTTTCTGTTCTGCAAAACCAGAGGTTGCCAACAGTTTGAGGCAGAAAAAGTGCTGAGAAACTCCTTGATCAGAATAACATTGGTACATCTTTTGTCAGAGTGCAGTACTGCAACTTTTCCTAATGCTTCAGAATGGAGGATATCAGTAAACCCCAACAGGGTGTTCCCCACTGCGGATCATGGGGGTGCTGACATGTAGGGCAATTTTGAGGTGCCAGAGGATTATAGCCCAGTTCTGCAACCCTGGCTTCACCCCAGGCAGCAAAGACTTGTTCCAGCAGATGCAAACCTGCCCCTGGAGCATCACCCACCTGTGGGTCTGCTCCTTGAGAGGCTTCTCAAGAATAGAGAAACCCAGGTTTCAGCCATGAGATGGTGTCTTTTTGGATAAGCACCGGAGGAGGAGAAATGACTTCAGAAATTTGTTTATTCTTGTTAAATTTGCTGGCACATGCTTCCTCTTACACCTTTTTCTAATCCTTTTCTCGGAGCATACGTGTTGTGTTAAAGAGGGCTGGTGCGAACAATGTCTGGTTGGAGAAGCAGGGCTTCGGTGGGTTAAACGTTTGCTGTGTTAGTTGTTTTCTGTGCTGCCTTTCAGCTTGTGTTCTGGGCATGTTCTTCATAGTGAATATATGGTACTGCTCTGCTCTGGGTGCCAATGTGGCTTTATTTCTGCCAGTGTGTTCCCGTGTGTTTGATGGCTCTCCCCATGCACCCGGGCAGCCCCCTTGTAAGGAAGAGTGAACTGGAAAGAACATCCATGTGTCCGGTGCCTGGGACAGAGGACACAGCTCCCGGGAAGCCCAGGCTGTGAAGGGCCTCGCAACCCGCATGGGGTGGCTGCTGCTGGGCACACTGCCTGCAGAGGGCAGGGGGCCTGCTGAGGTTGTCTTATCCCTGCAAAACTGCTGGAGGCTGGCACATTACTGCCAGCTGCACCGGAATGCTCTTACCTCCTGGAGACCATGAAAGCTCTGCTGCTGGTCACAAAGTGTCTCATGGTAACTTCTTAACATGGTTGCTGAGCCAGATGGATGCTGGTATTTGGCATTCCATGCTGGTGGAATGAGCCCTGACAGCCGACAGTCCTGACACAGCCAGCTCTCGCTGTGCATGTGCCCTCAAGAAGGTCCAGCACAGCCCTTCTTTTGCCACTGTGTAACTGTACCCAGAGCTACAGCAGGCACCCTGCATGGAGAGGGAGTGTGCTGCTTCCCCAGTAACTGAGGGAACCAGAAGTAGTAATGGTTACAGCTGCTGTCACTTACTATCACTTCTCTTTCTGTTAATGGAGAGAAAATGGAGTCTTGGAGGTACTGCTTGTAGAGTGGCATCAAGTCAGCACTGCAATAGCTTAAGAGCATTTACTGTCCTGTTCCAGGGTGCTGCTCACAACCAGGGGTTTGCTGGTGCTCTCCTAAAGCAGCAGTAACAACAGCCACGAAATCACACAGTGCCTTTCCCCTGGTAACATGGTAATTTTAATGTTGGTCAAAGTTCCGGTTTAAATGAAGCAAGCCATGGCAAGGTCAAAGGGGTGCTGCTTACAGAAAACATGTATCCCATATTTTCACTTTGCAAACATGTTTCTGCATGCCTTGTATTGTGTTGGGGTGTCTGGACTTGGTGCCAGAACTGTGCTGCCAGATCTGGCCCATGCTGGGTAAGTTAATGCACTGCAGCACCTCTGGCCACCTGGTGCTCCCAGGAGCAAGGCGCCTATTCCTTCTGCAGGTCCTTCTGTATTGCTACACCCCTGCTGCCGCCGTTCACCTCAAAGCTGAATTGTCCCTTTTGGGCATCAGGCACCCACAAAGGGTCTGTCTGGCCCTGGCCCACCCCTCATGGGTGGCAGTGCTGCCTTCCCTTCCATGCAGGCTGTGGGCAAGTACCTTGCATTAGGCATTGAGTATCAGATTAAATCAGCTCTCTAAATGAGAATACACATGCCCTACAGTGACTTTTACTGTTTGAACAGGGCTGTACTCATGCTTTCACACCAGTACAGATGTCCATGAATAAAAGTGCTCAGGTTAGCGGGGCTGAAGGGTTAAGGCACTACTGCCCTGTCATCAGTAATACAATACCAAGCAAAGGCAAATTGTATGGGTCTTGGTGACTGTAGACTTTTAATATAATTGATCTATTCACAAAGTTGGGTGTGAATGCTGCTGCTGTACAAAGAAGGAAGCTTAGCTGGGAAGGAAGGAAACTAAAAAGGGAAAAAAGCAAGCATGGCACATCACTGACTGCTGAGAGGTCCCACGTTGGAAACTATGAATAAGAACAGAGCAAGCTTCTGGTTTTGTTGTTCTGGAACAAGCTGCGTCACCTCAGGTTGTTTCAAGCCTTGCACTTCAGAAAGCATTCCTGTCAGAAATCTGGAAGTAGATACCAAGTTGGTGTACCTAGCTTGGGGCTGAGCTGCCACTTTTATATGTGAATGCCAGACTACCTCTCTAGAGGTGCCCACTGTGTTTTGTGTGCCAGCTGTGCAGCCTCCTTTGCAGGGGACACTTGCACTGGGAGAGGCAGATGAGGAAAACCATTAAGGGTTGTGGTCTTGGGTCTTGGAGGATGGCAGAGGGCAGCACCATGGTGTGGTCACACAGGAAACCCCACCAGAGCTGGCCTTGGCTTCACGCAGATGGTTTGTAGGCAGCTGGGAGCTACAACCCCCAGCAAGCAAGGATGAATTTAGAACATGGTCTTTAGTTTGCATTTATGTACTGCAGCTGCAGTTTTGCATTCGCTAAGGTAAGTGAAGTGGTGCCAGGGTGGCAGGGAGCAAGGCCAGGCATGGTGGGACCATGCTTCTCCTGCAGCAGTCCTGCTGTCCACACTGCCATGGGTTGATGCAAATGATGTGGGATCTCAGAGCAGGACCATGAAAAAGCTGCACATTTTCAACGCAGTGACCCCTTCTCTCACATGTACACCTCATGAAGGCAAGCGCTGGATTTGTGCCCAGCCACTGCTCCGTGCTGGTGTGTTTTCACTTCTGTGCAAATCTCTGAAACCATGCAGGGTTGAAATCCCTGCCATGGAGAAAAGCTTGGCCTCAATGAAGGCAGAAGCAAATCTAGAAACCATAAATTTCTCTTGATTCTAGAACAGTGAGCTTTACTGATTCTGTTTTGGGGTTTGGGATATTTTTTTGTTAGTTTGGTTTTCCCCTTAGCAGCAGCACCAGCATGTCCAGCTGGTGTGGGAGCTGGTGATGGCTGGCTGAGCTGAGCTGGGGATGCCGGCTGCCATTTTAGCTTTTCTTGTTAGCTGCCGTGCTCTGCCTGCTGTGCCCCAGTCCCACAGTGCTGCTGGCACCCAAGGAGCGGGTGAGGGCTGAGGGCAGGCTCTGCTGCCTGCTCCCTGCCTGCTGCTCTTGATGCAGTGCCATGATCAGGCTGCCCTGCTGAGTGCCTCCCTATGGCAGGTCAGCTTTGGCTGCAGCGAAAGGCCAGATCCTGCTCCTTGTCCTCTCACTGTTTCTGTTTTGTTTCTTTGCACAGAAGCCGGGGCTGATCCACAGGATGCCTGCCCTCCTCTGCTCCCTGAAAATGTTGCAACCGATGTTCTTACTCGGCAGAAAACAATACGATTCCAACTCACTGAAGATTAATGTGTTGCACCACGCTCACCCTACCGAAACCTTTACTTGAAGCTGCAGCCAAAGCCAAGAGGCCATCGAGGTTGGCTGCGTTCGATAAACTGTCTTCCCCCTTTCACAGATTGCCCATCTCCCATCTGCCACATTAAGTCTAAATACCTTTTTTTCTGGTGTCCAAGGTTTTTATAAAGCTAAAAGATTATGATGAAAAATCTGGTGGCAACAGCTGCAGTCCTGAGTCATGTTAAATGTCGCCAGTGGTGAGTTCACAAACTGTAAACATGGTAGCTTATATCACCTGAACAAATAAATGTTTTACTACGATGGCATGGGCACGTTGGTTGATCTGAAGAGTTCTACCTGGCAGCAGGCATGCCTGTCCCTTCACAGTGCTGCTTCTCTGCACAAAAGGGCCCTGTGCTGCCTGTGTTCTGCATGCCCAGCAGTGCTGAGTGGGGTCAGGCTGGGCACTGCAGCAGTTGGGTACCTGAATCTGTACAGCGTGGGGGCTCTGCTCTGCTCAGCGAGCAGCACCGAGCTGTGCTGGCCATAGCCGCAGCCACCAGGGCAACCGACTGTGTCAGGCACTGATGCTGCAGGAGTGCCACCCGGCTTTGACCTACGGTGCTGGGTGACAGCTTGGTGCAGAAAGGGAGCACCCCATCTGCCACTACCTGCGGTTGGGATAGCAGGGGGGTGGCTGGCCCCACAAAACCCCCTCCCTTGCAGCCAGACTTCCCCTCTCCAGGCCAGGTGGGGAATGTGGAGTATGGCACCATGGGTTCCAGAAGTACTGGGTGCCAGGAGTGCAGTGAAACAGGCCAGACATGGAGCACGACATGCTACAAGCTCTTGTGCAACACCAACGCTAACATGGGAAAGCTGGGCAGGGGACAGCTGGGCTGCACCCCCAGTGTGGCTGCACCAGCCCCTTTGGCCATGCTACCAGTGCAGCGTGACCGCAGGTCTCCCTGTCATGCCTTGCTTCTCAGACAAGATCAGGGATTTTTCTGTGGGTTTTTTTCTTTTCTCTGTCAAGAATCCCATATGGCTTACAGATATAATTATAGCTTCTATGAAACTCACAGTGAATCAACCAGCTTTAATACAACTTCTCAGGAACAGATTACAGCTAGTATAAACATTTATTGTTGGTGGGACTGGCTTCATGCTGGCTGTGTGAAGGGCAGGAGATGGAGCTGCCTGACGTGGCTCCCCTGGCCCAGCTGCTCCCTGTGGGGGACCTGGTGCCACTGGTGGCTTCTGCCACAGTGTGCAGGTGATGGACCTCAGCCTGGGTAGCTGGCTGAGCATGATTTCTCATAACAGCAAAGACACCAGCATCTCCCCAGGTCAAGGCAGCCCATGGGAGGAGACTCTGAGCTAAGCCAGGAGCCTCACCCTTGGATTCTCTTACACTTTCTCTTCTGATGGCTGCAGAGCTGACAGCAGGGTTCACTCAAGGCATTGACAAGGACACTGAGCTCACCAGTGGGCCAGGCACTCAAGAGCTTTTTCATGTGCAGAAAACTTGGTGCTGGTCTGGTCCCAGAGACTATGGGAATGAGCGGTCTCTGTTTCATCCAGTGTACAAGAATGCCATGGCCAGTGGAGACTTCAACGGGTAAAAATATCTATTTTGATAAGGATCTGGACTCATGGCTCTTATTCTCACAAAGTATGGGAAAGGGTCTTTCTGGTGCTGCACATTTGATGCAGATTATAGTAACAGCACATCTTGCTCTTTACTTACTGTATAGTGCAGTTGGGGTTTAGAGTCCAGAAGAGGATGAGCCCAAAATAAACTAATTTTCAATAAGGTGTTTAGTGGAATTTGAGTCCACAAGCTCATGACCTCTTTTACTGCAGACTGAAGTGACTTCCCTGGTGAAGTTACAGGACAATTGACCTTTCTTATTGCAAGCAGATGACACTTAACACTGGCAGAACAGCCAGGCAGAGTGAGTCCATGACTCAGAAGTGTGAGTTACAAGAAGAATTGAGAGGCTGCTGCTTCCTTTTGACATCCTACATTAGGCTGTGCAGCTTCTGAAACCCTTGTTAAACCCACAAGTTCCAAACTCACTGCATAGACCATATCAGCTCTCAGGATTTCATTTCACATTAATATCATGTTATTACCCTCATTCAGTGGCTCCAATTTCAAGCTTTCATGCACATAGCAGAGCTGCTTTCCCCTTGCTGATTCCTTTCTACATTATTTTAATTAATTGTCAAGGTAAGTTCCACCTGTCAGCTCAATGTTAGTTAGAAATCCAGCTTTCACTGGGGTGAAATGTGCCGAAGTCATGCATCAAATTTTGGAAGAAAACCCTGGAAAGTCTGTGGAGTAAAGCATGCCAGACGTACACTGTCATGAATAACCCTGTTGGTGGACCAGCAACAGGAGCTGCTTTGCCTAGAATGGCTTTAGCAGCATTTCACCCACATATTAAGAGTTTAGAAGAATATGAACAACCAAAGATGACCTGTTATCTATGGTCCAGAAGCGAAGATGACACATTATAGGGACCCAAGCTTGAATACTTAGTGGTTTGTAAAGCTGAAGGATGTTCTGGCCCACAGACAGTGTTTTCTTAGGTCCTGGTGAGTGCTGCAACAGCTGACACTTCTAAGCATTAAGCACCCTCTGCCTGGCTGGGGATGCAGGTGGCCTACTGTCCATGAGGACGCTGTGATGCTTTGCTCTTTCTACAAGTGATTCCACAGTCCTGACACCACTCCATGGTCAACGTCTCACCACTGGTACTCACCAAAGTAAGTGAACAGGTTAATACTGGAAAGTACTTTTCTTCATAGGTTTGAAAGGGTCAGGAAAACATGTTTGTAGACACTGAGGAGCTGATGGCTCATTAGTGGTCCAGAAAATAGGGATGCAGCACCCTCTGACCCTGCAGCCTCCTGGGTGCTCTGGCTCCCAAGCAGTGGTGGTGTGATGTGTCACATCTTAGTGCTATTCCAGGGTATCTTCAGCTAGAAAGACCCAGTTATTATACCCATCAGGCATCCCTTACTCCAGTATGCACTTGGCTCTTGTAGTCCTGTAATGCAATAGGGAGAGCTAGTTGAGAGTTTTCTGATTAAACCTTGTTTTCACAGAAATACACAGATTTATCATGGACTTGTTCTGGTTTTGTTTCTTGGTTTGTTTTCTTTTTTGCATACAGTAGGGGAAACATAATTGAGGAAAAGATTTCTGTTCAGAGACAAATAGAACCCTAGAGCAGCCTGCTGAGCATCAGTTCCTGGGAAGCAGGCAACCCAGCCTTGACTAGATCTGCAATTTTCATGTCTAATGCTCAGGGACCAGTGCTGAGGTGCATCCTTAGGTTTGAACAACACCAAGTTTAATAGCCACGGCTAACAACTTGGTCTTTTTTGCTTGTTTTGTCTTGGTACTTTTTCTTGTTTAGTTGATTGGCTTAGGTTTTTTTTGTTTGCTTTTAATCTCCTGGAAACTATAAGACTACTGAAGCACTTCCAGGCTACACTTCCAGGTTGTCCATCTACCCTGGGACAGTGAGGTCCTGGAGCAGCAAGGAGTCAACTTTGGGATGTTTACATCTGGGCAGGGAGATGAACTGTGCCAGAGCTGTATGTACAGCAAGCCAGCTTCCTGATGCTGCCCCAGCTGTGGGATTTTCAGAGCCAGTTTCATGGAAATCTGAAACACTGTGTTTTGTTCACATGTCCAGTGCCAGTGGCTGTTGTCGGTTTAGCGTGTGTGTGGAAAGCAAATAGCCAAAGAACTTGCCAAGACCTTGTCACTGCAACACTGGTAAGTATCCTCCTGCCCTTACCCATTTGAAGAGTTCATCTGACAGGACCTGCAGTCACTGTGTGTCATGGTGTGTGACAGCGTCCCTGTGCATCTGCTTCAGTGTGGGACTATCTGAAGGCACCATGCTCAAGGCACGTGTCAGCATGTTAACTGCAGCCACTGCTTGTGAATAATGACACCTCTCTGTGCACTGGTTTGGCACTGGAAGCATTCATGATGAAGCATTGGTTATCGGTGCAGAGCTGGCAGGAGCAGAAGGTCCAGCCACACATCCCCATGCCCCACTGGTGCTGTCCAGGGTGCAACATCTCCTCCCATCCTGCTGACAGCTCCACTCTGGTGTCTGCATTTCCAGATGGTTCCTGAAGTTAGGAAGCTGAGTTAGAGCCTCCAGAAGGAGCACATGAGAGGTTGCAGCTCCTCATTAGTCTGATGGAGCAGAATGTATCCCTGTGCGTCTGTACCCATGATAAATCCATACTGCCCAGGAGAGATGACACCAGAAACTCCAACAACAGGCAAGCTCCCTTCAGGGGCACTGAGGTGATGGCTCACAGGATGAAAAGCTTCCCAGCTGGGCTAATTCTGCTCGGGCTGTGACAGCATGTTTTAGGAGAGGCAGCAAAGACCTTCCTAACAGCACAAGGAGGTGTCTTCCTTGGAGGAGTCCCAATATGTGGCTGCAGCTTAGCCTGTGTTACCACAGGCTTTGATGTCCAGGGTGAGAGGTCTTGGCTGTCGGTAATTGCACAGAGGCAGCTGAGGGCACCCTACATTTTCCCACCATCCAGTTCCCACCTGGTTGAGATAACCTGGGAATTTTGAGGCCAATGGGAAAATCCTTTAACATCTGAATTGCAGGCTGCCTTTAAGTTACCACATCTTACAGTAATTTTCTTCCATAAATTATCCTGTACACACAAGATCTGAGGTGGACAGGTTCAGCATTGACACAACCTATTGGATAATACTTTTCCAACAGGCTCCTAAAAAAGGTCCTCCCTGGGTACCAGACAGTAAAAAATGTGTGAGATAAGGAGGACATCAACATGCTGCTGTCATCTGCCATAATGCAGACATTTCACTGTTGATTAATGACATGGCAACCCTTTTCCCAGTTATACTGGAAATAATGTAGTCCTTTGGAATTATTTCAGGTTGCAATACCCACTGCTGCATCTGTGCTCATGCTTCTGAATAGCAACAATTATATAGCTCTTAAACATCCATTCTTTTTTAAGTGGTTTAATATTCATCTTCATTTTTTTGGCGTATTCATTCCTAAAAAATTGTCTGACCTTTAAAGTCCTAAAACCCCACTGAATTTCAATTCAGTGAAATCTAATCTGTGTCTGGGCTGATGTCCTGTCACCATCTCAGAGGACAAATGTGGTGGCAGTAGGTAATTCACTGCTGGGACCAAACCTTTCCTGAATGTTAGTGAGATGAACAGGTTGTGTGTGCTAGCACTTTGTACCTGGCCTCTGGAAAAAAACAGGGGAGAGGTAAAACTTGTGTGGCCCCAGAACATCTTGCCAGCTGCCGACTGCATGGCTTGGGCTGGATGTGGGGAGGAATCCTCTCCCCCAAGCCATGAAGCAGGGACAAAAGCCTGTAAAACATGGGCTACCTGGGTGAGTTGGTTCTGCTCCTCCTGTCAGCAGCTTCTTCCTTCCCTGTGTTTTGGTGTTCCGAAGGGCCCTGACCCTGTTGGTGCCAGGAGGGCTCTGCCGACTTGCGACTGCTTAGCGAGTCACTAGCATGTTGGGGACAACTCGTACTGCACAGCTCAGCAAGCTGAGCTCTTCCAGGAGTGGCTTGTGCAGCCCTGAGGGCTGAGAGCTCTGAAAAGGCAGTGTTCCAAAGCCAGTCCGCTGTCGATAGCTTAGGTTTTTCTATACAGACTTCTCAAACCTGCTGGATTTTTGGGTGTTGCCAGGTTGCGGGAAGCTGAAGGTCCGTGTCAGTGTGGTTTCTTGCAGGGACATCAGGGCTCCTGGCTCTGTTAAAGCTGCAGTTTCAGGTACTTTGCAGAAATTGTTACTTGCATTGTGCAAGAGCACCAGCTCATTCTGTCTGGGCTTTGCCCTCCGACTATGTGTAATCAGTTGTCTTATTTGGTGGAATGGTCTAAAGCTGTCGGGCTTTTGCTGCTGGGTGGTATTCAGTTCTAGAAATCCACAGCTCCTGGTATCTTTTGCTTTTCCAGGCCAACCTGCTGAGTTTTTATCTCCTTAGGTGTAAAAGTGGGGTAAGGGGCTGTTCTGCTGAGTGTTGTTCTGTTTTTAACTGTCTCTGTTCTCTTACTGCTTTTGCATTCAGGAGGTGGGGAGGGTGGCAGTGCTGGGGGTCTGCAGTCACTGGGCTCACTGGGATGGTGTGGGAAGGGGCCCAACCGGACAAGTACACTTCAGAACACTGGCCCAAAGAGATTCGCTCCTGCATCAGATCCTTCCTCTCATACCCTGAGTGTTAACTGCATCCAGCTGTAACTGCAAAACCAGTGCAGTCCTTGCCTGGCTTCTTGGGAATGTTTTGTCCCCAGGGTGCTGCTTGTCAGGGTGTTCAGTGCTCTGTGCTTACAGCTGATATGCTTCCCTCTAGAGCCTGCAGCCTTCAAACCCTTCACAGGAAATACTTATTTCCTAACAAGTGCACTTTGTTATGCAGTTCACTGAAACCAGAGAAAACTTAAAATCAAGGATGTGTGCCTAGCATTTGTGTCAGATTGAAACCAGTTATAACAGGTAAGTGGAAGGCCAACACTTAATAGAACATTTATTTTGTAATTACATCAAAAAACATTATTGAGTCATAACTCAGGTTGGAAGGTACTTTAAAGCTCACCTAGTTTCAACCCCCTGCCATGGACAGGGACAACTTCCTCTAGATCAGGTTGCTCCAAGCCCTGTCCAACCTGGCCTTGAGCACTGCCAGGGATGGGGCAACCACAGCTTCTCTGGGCAACCTGTGCCAGTGCCTCACCACCCTCAAGGTAAAGAGCTTCTTCCCAATATCCAATCTAAATCTGCCCTCTATCAGTTTAAAGCCATTAAAAGGAGAAAATTATATACTTGTAGCTTTCTCAAAGGCTTTTTACTTTGTGAAATCTAACCAGGGGTTCAGATTGGCCTGTTGGCCCTTGCAGAGCACTTCATCAGATACATGCAGGAGGGCAGTGGAGGCTGGGCTGCTGGAGGAAACCTGTGGTGCTTAGTGCATGGACAGTCTCTGCCTGCTCTCAGCCTGGTGCTCAGATGCTCTGCAGTGTCTTGCCAGCAACCTGCTGTAAAGCTTTTGAAGTCATTAGATAGTGAATATATCTGACACCACAGTTAGAGTCACCTTCGGTGAATAATTGTGATATAAAGCACAACCGTGAAGACTGCTATTTTAGAATATGCTGCATAGTAGTTCCTGTTACTTGTGCTGGATAAACTTCTCTGCAGATACATTGAGTAACAATGCTGCTCTTTAAACAGTGGCATTATACTGTTTTAAACAGGGTTGAAATATATTTGTATATTTTTTGCTGATGTAGTAGATAAATGCTGTGCACAAGTATCTCTTCTGTCCCTATTACTCCCTAACATTAAATGAACAAATAACTACTGTAGCTTGCACGTGAAGATGGAGGTTATACTTCAAAGTGATACAGCAGGGTACAAATTGCAAATAACGTTTTTGACAGGCTGCAATAAACTGAACTTAAAAAATCCCTACAATATAGAAAAGCTGAAGCTGTGTTTCTATTTCTTGTTTGGAAATAAAGGCAGCATTATGAACTGCGCAGTGACCTGGCCTGAGGGACATGGGGACGCTGGCCATTGTGTGCTATCTCTGCAGAGGTGCAATGCATGCCCTGCTTTTGGCATTTCCAGTGCCGTTGGGTGTGTGGTCCCATTCCCCTGTCCTTAGCACAACAGCAGTTAGCCAAAACTGCTGCCTAATCACACTGTAGAAGAGCACATTATTCTATTACATGCTTTAGAGGTATGAAACAGGAATTTGACTAATAAACAGCAGGTTAAATGAAACAGATAGATTGAGGGGATGCAGGTAGTGCTGCCTCAGCCCCCGTGTTCATTTGCCTGCTGTAATCATAACATCGTAGAATGGTTTAGGTTGGAAAGAACCTTGGAGATCATTCAGTTCCAACTCCCCTACCACAGGCAGGAACATCTTCCACTAGACCAGGTTGCTCAAAGTGCTGTTCCACTCGCCCCATGTATGAGGCAGCCACAGCTTCTCTGGTCAACCTGTGCCAGTGCCTCACCACCCTCATAGGGAAGAACAATGTCTTTAATAAAAACTGGGACTTTGGTTTACAGTGCAAAAGAAGGTTTCAGGTGAGACCATGTGGAAGAGTCTGCTCTGTGTGCTGGTGTTGGATACGGTGCTTGGATGTTGCTGTGTGCGCACAACCTTAGCACACTGCTTTTGGGCTGTTCCAGAGGATGGCCCTGTGGCTGGACTGTGATGATTAGTGCCAGTTCTGTGTGTGTGCTACCCCTGATGCAAATTCTGGCTGAGAGGGTGTGGAGGTGAGGCAGGTGGGACAGCAGTGCCTCAGAGGGCACCTCCTGGCTCATCAGCTATTGCAGCTGCTGGCAAAGGTTGTGCTCCTGTTGCTGTAGTTAAAGGCAGATCAGCAATTTTTTTCCAGCCCTCACTGGCCAGGATCTGAAATGTAAATACTAAAATAAGATAGAAAATGTGATGCAGGTGAAGGAAGAAGGTTTCTACAGCAAGGGCATGCTGGTTTTGGTGCCATTCAGCTGTGCAGCGTCATCCCTAAATGCCTTAGAACGCAAGGATTTTAGTGACACTGAAGGGAGAACTTTGTGAATGGGAACACTCAGAAATAGCCTCATGGAAGAGTGCAGTTCCCTCAGTGCTGCTGCAAAGGGCTAGGTCATGGCAGGTCTGGCAGATACATGGCTGTGTGGTACAGCTGGGGCATCAGGAGAAGCACAGCTGGCTCTGCATGTGTCATGAGCTAGCTCCTGGTGTTAAACTGTTTCTACTACTTGCTGACATTCAATATCACCCCACATATACAGGTATGGGTGCCAGGCTGTGGGGAGCTGCAGGAGCTGCTGTGCTTGCTGTGGTTGAAACAGGTGTGGGCAACGGATGCACATGTGTGCAGGGTCCTGTACCTATGTGCACAGCACACAGCAAGGCATGCTGTTTGACCAGGCTGCCAGGGATGAGGCCGAAGGAAATGGCAACAGCACTTGTGTATACAGACATCTCCTGTCCAGGGGTGTAGCAGCTGTCTTGGGGCTTCATTCACACACCAAGTGAGATTTCCCTTCCTCTGCCCACACAGTAGCAAACCCCTGACCTTCTGTTGAGACGCAGGCAGGTCTCCTTGGACAGCTACTAGCTCTAGCACATTGTGCACGTCTCACTTTTGCTGGGTAAGTTGCATGTTTGTTCTGCTCTGCTCTTTCTGTGTTTGCTCCATGAAAACCCATCCAGATGCTAAGTATATTCTACCTTCACCCCTGTAAATAAACAACAGTAGAAGCTGCTGTTGTGTGGTGGCAGATGGAGTTTATGAAATGCTGTCTCTGCTTAACATTTGCATGGTGCAGAGCGAACACTGCAGTTCTCACTCTTCAGGGGAGGTGTGAGTTCAGGGCTGGGGCAGGCTTTTTGCTGCTCACTAGGTAGTGCTGCAGAGCACATGGTCAGGGTCACTGCCTGCTCAGTGGGACTGGTATCATGATCTGATATATGTCATGGTAAATGCCATACTGAGAGACACAGGGAGGCTTGAGGAACAGACCCTGGGGAAATGGCAGGAAGGGCTCTGGCCACTTGCCTGGTGTCCTGAGCTGCAGGAAAGAGGTGATTTTGATCTGAGGGCTGTGTGAGAGCAAGCAGAGGAATTATCTTATACAGCCTGCGCCAGTGGTGACTGGCACTGACTCCTCCTGCCCTGGTACCTGTGGTGCTTGGGCTAGTGGCACTGCTGGCAGCAGCTCTGCAGCTCCTACCTCTGCCTCTGCAGTTTCCCCTTCTACTCTGTTTTGCCTGTTTGGGTGGGTTT
This sequence comes from Agapornis roseicollis, assembly GCA_002631895.1. Lineage (NCBI taxonomy): Eukaryota > Metazoa > Chordata > Aves > Psittaciformes > Psittacidae > Agapornis > Agapornis roseicollis. The sequence goes on from NDXB01012005.1 coordinate 19,935, forward strand.
CTTTTTAAGCCAATACCTGGTGCAATTTGGAGATTAACAGGTTTCCTACTGTGACATCAAGTGCTTGGAATACTTGGCTCTGTCTCCCCCTCCAAGATGACCTGTGTTAACCAATGACAAGCAGAGTTGACTGCCTGGGGAGTTACACTGGCAAGAGTGCTGGTGTTTCTTCCTCTCCAGCACTGGATCACCCCTCAGCGTGTGTAACCCCACTGCAAACCAAGCTCTCAGCCTGCAGAGAGGCAGCAGGAGATGGAGAGTGCTATTTTTACGTCTCGCCTGCCCATCGTGGTGGCATGGATGTGGTGCTGAAGGAACACTCACTCAGCTCAGCCCACACGGAGGTATTTTTGTGCCGGAGGAATGTGTGGGTTTTGTTGCCGTTGTGTTTCTGGAGTGCTGACAGGTATGGCAGGCAAAACACAGCCCCTGCCTGGGGGGCAAGGGCTTCATCTGGGGTTTGTGTCCTGGCAGAACCTGGGTTTCAGTGCCTGCTGAATGCTCTGCTGACTGCCCTCAGAGTCTACATCCCAGTTTCATACCTGGTGTTGAGTGGGCAATACTAGGCAAGGCTGGCTGGGGATGGATACTTCTGCATCCTGTCCCCAAAAGAATGACTCCTGTCCCAGCCCAGACCAAGAGGAGTACCAGGCCCTTGGCCATAAGCCAGGCTGGGTGTCAGCATTGCTCTGGCAGAGAAGGAAGAATAGGTGGATTTCTGGGAGTTGAATGCAGCCTTCATTGTGAGCTGAGAGCAAGAGAGGACTTTGGCTGATCCAAACCAGCATGTGTGTGATCCAAGCAAGGCTGCAGACCTAAAGAAAGCAGTATGAGGAGCAGAGTTAGGTGTGCTGCATTGCACAGCACTGGGGGACACGGGCTGAAGGCAGGACTGCTGTGAGATTCCCACAGGGCAGTGAGAGGGCACAGACCATGGAGGCATTTGCTCCCCAGAGCACCACAGGGGCTGGGAGTCCTCTGGGCTTCAGGTCCCTCTGTGGCTCTATTGTTAGAGGTGGGGGTCCAGGGACAGCATGATCAGCAGTCGGTGAAAAATAGTCTCTCAGGAAAAAGCAGGCAGTTTAATATTTGGATTAAATGTAAATAAGAAATGACATTTTGGGACTGAGGTCTATCAGTTATGGTACTAATCTTTAAATGTGCTTTAAGGAAAATTGGGGGGGCAGGGTGATTGAAAGAGAAAAGGAATAATCTGCTTGGTGTCTGTGGTAGGCAGGGAAACACTGTGGATTTGCAGAGTGGGAGACCTATGGGAGTGACCTCGAATGGCCTGAGGTAGTGGGGCTGGGGGCCTGGGGCAGCTTGTCTGAGGGGATTATCAGGTCATCAGGAACTTCTTCCATGGCAGACACCTCTGCCATGAACAACACAGGTCCTGCTAAAGCAGGGGGCTCTGAGGTGTTTTCCTGTGATTCTATCATCTGTGATTAGGAAAAGTACTTCTTTTTAAGCAGGAGTCTTCTAACTTTGGAAGGAAACCAAATGAACTGAGGGACTATTGCTCCTTTGGTGCTTTTAAATAGCTATTTGCCCAGCATGCAACATGAAGATCAAGCAAACAGATGAAGCCTCTTGTCCCACTGAGCCACCTACAAAGTTTCCTTAAAGTAGATCTAGGGGAAAAGCCTTAAATCACACTGTTAATTCCTTTTGACGGGAGGTATGGATATCGTAAGTTCAGCTGCTAAGTGAATGGTGGTTTTCTCTTCAGAAGACAAAGGTGCACAAGTAGGCACTTATGGAGCTGGGAAACAAGACCCCACTGCCCAAGCACTTGTGTCCTGGGCAAGCACTGCTTTTTGGCTAGAAAGGCTTTCCTTTGTCACCTTTTACTGTTCCAGCTGTAGTATGTCACCTTGGACTTGTTTGGAAGATGCTGACAGTGGCTACAAGGAAACCATGCAGGAAACATTATGAAAACTGTGCAGGAGTCTTGAAGTCCCCTTTAAAGCATAATTAAACTATACTGACAGTAAGGCAAGTGCCTGTGATACTCTGCTGTGAACTCTCAGAATAGTCATGGTCACCATGTGGTTGAGTTCCAGCTTGTGTGACTCCTCCAGGCTGAAGGCTCCAGGGTTTTTCTGTCTGGATGGAGGCAAAGCTGCCCTGGACTGTGCACATGTAGCAGCTTCACATTTCAATATACAGCACACACCTATGTGTTCAGGTACCTCCCTAGGAGCTGCCTCCACTTGCTGTGCTCTCTGTCCTTCCAATACTGTTGAGGTCAGATATGTCTGCCGCACTGGGGGTGTGTGTGTGCTCACTGACACTTCAGTCATTCTTTCCACTTGCTTCTGATGTCAGTAAGAACTGTGGAGCAAATTTAAGTGTCCTTACTAGGCTCTTATGTGGTTCTTATCAAAAGGCATTTGTAATTCTTCAGGCATTTTCCTTCTGCTTTACATAAAGTGTTTGTGGCATGAAACAACAGTCAGTGACTGCCACTTATAATAAAATACTGATTACCATGCACAGCAGTTCTGGCCACTGTGAAGCAGTGCATGAAGACTGGAGAATACTGAATGGGTGCTCAATCATGATGGTTTTCTTTCGCTCAACAGATTTCACAATGAAGTTGTCCAGGATTTCTGCTTTAACAAGCTCTCTTCCTCCCTCCCCTCAGCCTGATCGTTAAGAAGGATCCCAGAAGGCTCATAGTGTCTCCAGTCTGCAAGAAGCACAGCCTGGCTCTGGCAGTGGCTTAGCACTGCTAGCCCCAGGGTCCGAGCCCTTGGTGCCTTCTGGTTACCTGATGCATGCAGCTCAGGGGGCCGGGATGGAGGGGTCATTTTGAAAACCCAAACCCCCGTGGTTCCTTAAACAAAATCAAAAAATAAATATAATTTAAAACAAGAATTCATGGGAACACAGAATCCCAGGTTGGAAGGGACCTCAAGGATCATCTGGCCCAACCTTCATAAGCAAAGCATGACTAGATGTCCAGAACCCTGTCCAGCTGAATCTTAAGTGTCCCGGTGCTGGGGAATCCACCACTTCCTTGGGGAGATTATTCCAATGGTTGATTGTTCTCATTGGAAAGAAAACCCCCAAAAATTCCTCTTGTGAATTGAACAGCTCTGATCAGAGGTTTGTAGAGGGTTTTATGCTGGTAATCTTTTTGATGTGGAGGAACTAGGAAAGAGTAAGGGATTTTTTCTGTTAGATTCCATCCTTGCATGGTGAAATAGTAGCACTCTGACCCAGGCACACACATTCCAGTTTCTAAGCACATACTGATGTTTTAAAGGAGACAAAAACAAAAAAGGGGAAGAGTAGGGGAAGAGCAGAATCTACGATGTTATACAGTGTGGTTTTACATTGAATCTTCATTATTTTTCTCCTGCTAAGTGTGCAGGGTACTGATTTGTTTGCCTGCTGCTGAGCGGGTAGATACTTTGGAGCTTGGCAAAAAATGGAGAGACAGCTGATGGCCTGGCATTATCCAATGGAGGGAGGGGAGGGCTGTGTTGTGGACAGGGGTGTTTTGGTTCCACTCCCATCACCCTGCTGAGGTCCAGCCCAAGAAATGTGAGGTATCTCAGTGGGGGAGGACAAAACTCAGTTACTCTGCACCGCTGTCTTGGAGCATCCTTGGTATAGCCTCAAGCAGATGCTTCTGAACTCACTGTGCTTCCCTTCGCTCAGGGAGGCAGAGGTGATGGGGAGAGCACCAACCCACCCACCACCATCTCTGATCGTTAACCTGCTGCTGCTCTGAAGCTGAGGCAGCCTGACCCAGGCTGTGCCAACAACCTGTGGCCTGAGGACCAGGTTTCTCACTTGTCCTTTCTTACTAATAGCTGCCATTAAATAGGCTTTAGTTCATGCTGTGGCTATTCATATCAAGCCTCTTTCCCTTCTCTCCCACCTGCAAGTCCATGTCTGAAGCAATAAAAACTTTCAAGGAATAATAGTGTAAGAGAGAGAAACTGGTGTTTTTTCTGCTTTTCCAGATTATCTCCATGGTGAATGTAACTATTTGATGTGGTAAAAGAAATGGTTGTTTTTACCAGCTCTCTTTTTTCATCTCAACTTATCTTTTTTTATTCTATCCCCTCCCCCCCAAAAAAACAAAACAAAACAAAACAAAACACAAAAAAAAAATGGTTGTTTAGTTTTTCCTATTTGGTATATCTTCCTCTGCTTTAAATTTATCTTAGCATTGTTCATCTTTACACCCCATTCAGAATCAATAAGGCAGTAAAAAAGGGAGATTTACATGAGAATCAGTCTGTGTATTTTATTTAGCAAGGGTACTTGGAGCCTTCCTCTGACAGTGGTCTCTGGTATTTCAAAAGTGGGATAACCAGCTCAGTTGGTGTTTCAGTTTGTTTTCTAAAAGAACTTGCTTTTTTCCAGTTCCTTTGCTGTCTGGAACCTGGTCGAGTCTAATGTTTCTCACTGTTGTTCTTGCTATCAAAGTCATTGCAAATGTGGTTTACCCATCAAAATGTGTTAGGAAAATAAATCGCCATTGTTCATATGTGGACTTTTGCCTTCAGTGTCTTAACTAAGCTAAAGTGAGGAGTTGCCCCAGCACCTTTTCTGGTGTAAGGGCACATGGACTTGGCAAAAATGGTGATGGATGGAACAGGCAAAAACAGGTGTTAAATTTGTCACCTGTACATTTAATGTCACATGTGGTTGCTGCTTCCCTAACATGGGAACCAGTGTGCACAGGCATTTGTCAGTGTGAGCACCAGGTAGGACCAAGTGCTGCTGGAGGAGCAGCATAGTGCTGAACATCCTCCCTCAGTGCTGGACAAGAAAGGAGGAACGACCTGTAGGAAGATGTATGTGCTGGCAGAGAGTAGTTGAAGCAAGCAGCTAGGACTAAAAGGGAGACTAAATTGCGCTTGCCTGGTTATGTTAAACACTTTACCCACATGAGCAAGACAGGAATTATGTGGTGACTTATGCATGCTCCTGAGTACTGTCACATCCCCCTTATCTGGTCTGTCTGGTGATGAACTGACTTTCCACTAGTTGCTCTTTATCATTTTGGGGAAGGTACTGGCTTCTAACAAAAGGAACAGGCAAAGTCACTGCACTGCTGGACCTGTTATTCTCCACAGGCTTCATTCTTTCCCTGCTGCATTCAAGACCAAGACATAAATTGTGTGCCATGAGTTGCCATATGGCCCCAAAGTCAGGCTGAGTGAGTGCAGGGAGCATCTGGTGTGTCCCTTGGGGTATGACACTATGTGGAAGACAGCATCTGGCTGCCCTTGGCTGTGCTGGGGCAGTCATCAGGGTTATTGACTGGTCTGAGAACTCACATGGGGTGGAATCAAAGGTAGTTCTGAGCTGGAAACATGTTGTAATGGACTACTTTAATGTTTTACTTTTAGTTCTGTTCAGAAACTTCTAGCATGCTGTTTACAGTTATTCCATTGTCCAATGCTAAAATGCTGTGCCCCTGGCTGTTTATGAGTAAACTTGGACTTACAATGTTTCCTGAATTTGGAAGGGTGAAAAATATCAGAGGCAGGCGAATGCATCAATGTGATGTTTGAGAAAGTCATAAATTCAAGCTGGAATGAAAAGTAATTTAGTCATCCCTTTGGAGATATTTTCCATAAGAGAATACATACCGAATATCAAATTTACATGCAGTTGCTTTGATATCAATGGTACTAGACAGTGTGAATTTCTTAAAAGACAAAATTTAAATTTATACCCTCTGCCTGAGTTTCTGGGTATATCAGAGCTGGAGCCAGCACAAGGTGGGGCAGCTCTGAAGGTTTGCCTTGGATATGGTTCTATAATTCTATGTGACAAGCCAGTTTGCACTGAGTGCATTCTTTGAAATGCTGCTGCCAAAACAGTTGGGCTAAAATTATGAGTACATTGTGTTTAAAAGAGTTCTAAACCAAGGAAAATTCCTAATCAGTCCAACAATTAGCTTAGAAATAAAATGTGATGTTGTAGTGCTAAGTGCCCATGTGAAAAGCTTTCTGAACTCCTGTTGCTCATCTAACAACACCTGACTGGTTATTTTCATTGCCATACATCATTAATGGTAAATAAATCCAAAAGGGCAGGCTGCTGGCTGATGCCTGCTATGCTCTCATGCCAGAGCTTTCCTTGTTCTTGTGTGCTGTCCAATATCTCATTACTTTTGCTATCGTCATAATTGTGTACTGATCTGGCAGCCCCAAGTCCTGCACAGGCATTGGGGGGTATGAATGGAGGTGGCCTGTGTGCAGCAATTGCCTGGCTGCTTGGGTGCCTGTTGCCTGAGTTTATTTGGGCTGTACTTTACCTTGCTTTTTATTAATGGCATGCTAGTGCTAATGAGGAGCTCTGCTGGATTGAGTGACCCCTCTGTAAACCCACAATTGATGCAGACAGGGTGTAGGTGGGTGCCAGCAACCTGGGGTGCCCATGGGTACCAGTGAGAGCAGAGTCCCCTTGCAGAAGCACCAGGAAATTTACCTAAAAAAGTGTTAGCTGTATTTTTAATAGATTTTTTTTAAATAATGGTTAAGTAATTTGGAGTGTGTTAGTGCTCTTGTAACTGGACTAATAATGACTGCTTCTCATATTTTGATTAGGCTGGTAAAATGGTAATTGGACTGGCCATAAATTCCTGGTACCTCAGATGTGTTACTCCCTTTTGCCCATAACAAGGTTTTGGGTATAACAAATGAAGTGTATATATTTTTATGGCAAGGCATAACACTTCCTCTGAAGTATCTTAGGTTTTACTAGCTGATTCCAGCTAATTGTCCTTGAATTCATTATGGAGAAAATTCTCTGCTGTTATTTGAAATGACTGAGGCTTTTAGACAGGGAAAGTGGCCGTTCAATGGCAATAACCTGTCAGAAATTCTTATTGCACAGTCCTGTGTTTAATATCTTGGCATTCCTCCTTTGTTTCTGCTAATGTAAGGCAATAATTATCATTACTGTGTCATCTGCCTGGAGTGGGGCTTGTCTTCTGAATGTTTCTTGGTAGAAAACTATCTCCATATTTCCAAATTGCTAGAATAATGATTGAGGTGGTGGGGATGAACAGCAGCAGGGTGAGATGGAGACATGCAGGGCCTGCATGTAAGGAGGGAGCTGCTTGCCCAGGACCACCCAGCATCCTCTTGAAGGGCAAGGATCTTCAGCCCACAGCAGCTCTGATTCATAAGTTACAATCCATTCATTAGGATTGTTTTGTAAACATGTGAAAGTAATTGTTTGCATGGTTATATACACACATGGAATCCATAAACAGAAAATGCAATTTGCAGAGGTTGGTGTGACAGCTGTACCTCCTACTGGGGGCATATCTCCTCTATGAAATGCCTTCTTTTTTTCCTTGTTCTTGTTGGCATTTCAGTGAAGAAATGCAGCATATTTTAAGGGTATGAATAATCAGTCATTCTCACTATCTGGTTTATGTTATGTAAAGACTAAGAGCTTAGGAAAGTCATCTGCAATTTAAGGTTTTCTTTAGCTCTGTTTTTGTTGAATTTTTTTGGATAGGAAAACAGATGCAGAGGGAAGTACATGTAAAGAACACACAGACACAAGACACAGACACAGAATTGATGCTTTGCAAATCCTTTAAAACTTTCCACTCATTGATGTAAAACCTCTGATCAGACCACCCCAAACTGTTTGAAAAATGTACCTCAGCCATTTGCATCTGTCAGGAGTGTAAGAGATGGCACAGTGAGTCAAACACCATGGGATCTGAGAAACAAGAGTTCTGGTCCTAAGAAAAATGGGAATTAATGAAGTCATGGTAAGGGCCATGGGAACCTGTGCTCCCTGAGCCCTGCTCTAGGGGCTGGATGGAGGGGTTGTATGCTTGCAGTGACTATTTGGTTGTCAGGATGGGGAGTAAAATAAAAGGAACAGAAAATGTGTCTATGCCAAGACCATGCTTAAGTGTTACTGTGAGGATATTTGTAGTGCTGCTAGAAGTAGCTGCTGATGCCTCGGAGAATCTCATTTCTGAACAGAAAAGGACTTTACTTCAACCTCAGGGGCCTCATCCACCATAGCTCACTGAAAGAGCAGAGAACTTGTCCAGCCAAATCTGCATCCCAGCTTGGGCAAAAGGATGTGCTTCTCTTCCAGGGCCTGCAGCAATGCAGCAATGTCCCCTCTGGACATGGGAGAGGGCTGGTCATGGAATAGGTAAGTCTTGTCTCAGCTCAGGAGGGTTGCTGGTGCAAGCTGCTAGAGGTGTTCCTCTAATGACCAGCCTGAAAGGGCCAGCCCCACTTTGGAGCCAGGGCAAGAGCTGGCTGTGTAGTGGTAGTGTAGGACAGTGAGCATGCCATATGTGTGTTGAGCAGGGGGTGTACGTCAGCTGACGGTTGATGTGTTTACATTAACTTGCTAATGCCACAGGAGAGACTCATTAACTGCATTGAGAACTGATAGGCAATGGCTGAGACATATTATTATCTAGAATGATGCTATACTAGCTGACATAAGGTTTCAAAAAAAGAATGATCCTGGCAGCCATTCTCCTTTATACCTGTTGTCAGTCCATGCACAGTGCAGCACGTGCTGCGAACTGGCTGTGGGGTGCAGTGACAGCTCAGTGGTTGGTATCACTGTGATTCTTCCAGTGCCAGGGGCAAAAACTGAGTGTCTCTCCCATGGATAGCTGTGGCACTGTTCTCTGCCTGTATTCCTGGTAGGGCTGACATCCTGCCTTTGGCTGGTTCCCATGACAGCTCATCCAAAACAGAGGGAGGCTGAGGCTGGTAGGTCAGTGAAGGTGTCATGGTTTAACACCAGCTGGCAACCAAGCCCCATGCAGCTGCTTTTTAGGACTTACAGAATCACAGACTGGTTTGGGTTAGAAAGGACCTTAAAATCATCCAGCTCCAACCCTCCTGCCACAGGCAGGGGCATTTTCCACTAGACCAGGTTGTTTCAAGCCCCATCCAACCTGGCCTTGAACACTGCCAGGGATGGGGCAGCCACAGCTCCTCTGGGCAACCTGAGCCAGCACTTCACCACCTCAAAAGGAAGAACATCTTCCCTATACCTAACCTAAATCTCTGTTTAAGTTTGAACCCATAACCCCTTGTCCTATCCCCTACTGCTCTGTTTCAGTTGATATTGCTGCAGTGCTGTGAATATGCAGAGCAGCCCAGCCCCTTTCTCCCTTTCCCAAGAGAGGAGCATGGGCTGCTGCGGCACTGTTGTCCCATGGCAAAAGCAGGCTCTGCCTGGGGCGGGCTGGCAAGAGCCTTCATAATGGAAAGAATGAGGCTCAGCTGAGACCTCCTTCCGTGCCTGTGCAATACCCTGTGCCAAGATCCCAATAAATAAGTTCCTTTTTAGGAAACACTCTGGTTTGTGTTCCTGTGCAACACAGCAGGTATGCTGTGCCATTATGGTAATGGTTTCATCTGAAGGCTTTTCCAAGAAAGAGAGAACGTGAAATGCTTTTCTGTACATACACTTCAAATACAAGCAGCAACTTCATCCCAGCACTCAGTCTGCTCTGCTGAAACACTTATATAAAACCCATCCAACACCAAACTGCCTCCAAAAAGGCATTCACTGAGGACAGTGCCTCATTTAAGTAGCAGCTGGAGACCAAATTCCTGTATAGAGATAAACTGAGCTCAGAGACTACTGCTTTGTAATGGTACTGCATTAGGCACAGGTGGTCTTTCTTTCCTTCTCTCCCTCCCTCCCTCCCTTCCTTCCTCCCTCCTCTTCCTTCCTCCTCCTCTTTCCTCCTCCTCTTTCCTTCTCCTCTTCTTCTTTCCTTTTTCTTTTTCTTTCTTTTGCAGTTTGCTATGCTTTTTCTCTCTGCTAATCTGAAAACAAAGAAATTAAGCCTTTCCTTCACTTACCAGAAAGTTAAAGTCACAATTTTCCCAACATTACTCTGATATGAACCTGCTTAATGGCCCAGAGCCCACTGGCAGATCCCTGAGCATGATGTGCAGTGGGCACCATAACTCTCAACATTGGCCATGGTGCAGTGCAGGCGCTGCTTGCAACACTGGTAACATGCTCTTGCAAAGTCAGGTTCATGCCACAGATCTCTAAGCTCCTTAGCACTGCAAGTAAGTCACTTCTGGGGCACCATTCTGCACTGGACTGGGCACTCTCAGCTGTTAAGGAGAGACATGTAGAGGCCACACAGGTGACCTAAATCAGCTAACCACTATCTCCTGACTCAGCAATTGCCAACCACAAAGTTAATTCTATAAAACTGGGTCCAGCTACTTTTTCTCCCCTCAGTCAGTTCTTTGGGTTTTGCTTGTGTTTGAAGGTCATAGTGAGGCTTGCTTATTTTAGCATAATACATTACGCTTATATAGGGGTTTGTGAATGCCTCCTTGCTCTTGGGCTATCTAGAAAGCTGCCTCCTGAGGCTGGAGAGGGCCTGTCACCTTCGAGGGATCATTCATGAAACAAATACTCTGGTGAATTGCCAGGCTGCAAGCTCAGCATATATGAAAATAAACGATCTGAGCTCTGCAAGGTAAGTCTTCTGTGTATGAAGATGGGAAGTGTATGTGGTCTGGAAAGCAGGTCTTAATTTTCTGTGGTATTTATTGTCTGTGTGTAGAAGAGTGTCTACTAGAAATTACCTCTAGGTGAGTTAGTGCATTTATTTCTGCATATGCAGAGAAGTGCTGCTTCTTCTATTCTGTAAGTGCAGCTGTTGACACAAGAAGGGAGTTGTTAGGAGCTTGTCCTTTCATAGAATCATAGAATAGTTAGGGCTGGAAAGGACCTTAAGATCATCTAGTTCGAACCCCCCTGCCATAAGCAGGGACATCTCACACTAAACAATGCCACCCAAGGCTTTGTCCAATCTGGCCTTAAACTCTCAGGGTTGGAGCATTCACAACTTCCTTGGGCAACCCATTCCAGTTCCTCACCACCCTAACAGTAGAGAATTTCTTCCTTATATCCAATCTAAACCTTGGTAGTGCCAAGCTCTTGTCCTCAGCAATATTATAGAATTCCACTATTTCTACTGCTTTTACCTCAATTCTTAATCTTGGAAGACCCATTGGCTCTCTTTGCTTGAGGAGGAGCAGGTGTTATTCTCCTGGGCTTGGTGGTTCCCTGCTTCTTCTGTTCTGCACTGATGGTCCTGGTGTCAGCACAGCAGCCCTGCACCCAGGACCACTTATCACCTCCCTCAGCCACCCTTGGGTTGCTCTGGAGCAGGTGGTAGGGTCTTGTGCACTCTGGTGGGGTCTGTTGGGCAGGGAGATGTGGTCCATCCCCTGGTAGGGGCACAGGCAGTTACCTTGAGAAACCCGCACAGGGTTTTCTGATGGCTGTGCTGATGGTTTCCACCTCTGTCATGATTGCTGAGCCTGGTAACTGGTGGTGGTGGCTACTGCTCAAGCCTTCTGAAAGGAAACCATCTCTGCTGAAGTAAAGCTTTGCTGCTGAGCCAGGAAGCAGAGGTCTCAGAAAAAGCTCCAGCTCCTTCAAGGAGTGCTGCCTGCCTTCTGCTGCCTTTGCAAGCCCTGGTGCTGAGAAAGCCCAGCTCTGTACAGGGACCATGGTGTTCAAAGCTGAAAGGCACACGATGAGGGATGGCTTCTGCCACAGCAAGTCACAGGCAGAACTAGGGATGCTGGAATGAGTTTCATCCTGCCTTCTCAACAGCGTCATTCTGCCTTTGCAGTGCTCTTGGTGCTCAGCTCAAGAGCTGTGCAGTTTCATACCAGGCTGGAAGGAAGTCCTCTGATGCTGGGGACCAGCAGCATGCCATAGGGGAATCTTGAGGACCTAAACTGCCTATGCAGCTGCCAGTTGCAGATCTGTACATCATCCTGAAAGCAGAACTTCAGCTTCCTGCTCCAAATGGCAAGAGGTGTGAGGATATGAAGATAATATTGCCCCATTTCCTGGGTTCTGAGCCTGATGAACCCAGCCTTTCCCCACTCACAGGCTGCAATGCATCCTCCAGCTGTGTCGTAAACTGCACCTGTTTAAACTGCAAAACACTGTGTGTTTTGCATACAAGGCTAGTAATTCCTGCAGTAGGAATAATACTCTCCCACTTGCATAAACAGGCAATAGGCTTCAAACCTGAAGTTTAAGTAGATCACCTCCTTCAGAAACTAGAGGTAAAAAAAAATCTCTTATCAATTTGGAGACATCAAGTGCTGATCAAACAGTACTGGCCCTTTTCAGAGGATTGTTTGATCCTTTCCTAAGTGGCTTAGTCTCCTTTACACTGAATATTCAAAATCTTTTCTTATATCCAATTAAGATTTCTTCCAGGTATGGGTAACACTTCACTGCATGTTCAAAGGATCTCCTTTCCCTGCTGCAGGAGAGCTTAGTGCACAGAGTAAGCTGCCACTTGAAGGCATCGGGAGGGTGGGAAGCACCTCACTTGTTTTTCTGGTCATTTTGTCGATTGAACAGAGCATTTCAGAGGCACAGACACAAAAATAATTGGCTAGACTGTGTTTTTCTGAGTAAGTACCTGGAAATCGCAACATTTAGAGAAGCTGGGTCTGCTGGGTGATGCTGTGGGTGAGCAGTGAGCAGCCCTGGGGCAGGACTCTCACCCTGCTCTTTGCTCATGGTGCTTATGGAGGCATACTGGGGAGATCAGTGTGGTTTTAATTCCCTCTGCCAGGGCCAAACAGGGTGTGTGGAGCCTGGCGAGTTGCCTCCCAGGGCTGCCCATGCTGTCTTGTGCCCTCTCCCTTGCCTCTGTAGGGGTGGTCACTACAGCATCCCCACAGGGCGATTGCATCCACACAAGGCTGACCCAACATCCTTGTCAGCTGTGTATGGCCTCTTGAGGGGGGAGATGGATGCACTAATGTGCTGAATGGACACTTTTCAGAGAGATGTCTCACCCTGATGTTCGAGTGACAAAAAAATGTGTCTGCACTGTCTTTACCTGTGCTGCTGCTACAGACTCCACACAGTGGGAGCAGTGAGCTGAGTCTTGCATCTTCAATTGTTTCCACTTGCATGGCTGGTCAATTATATCTTACCAGTGCCTTTGAAGGCATTCTGTTTGCACATTTGTGATTGAAGATTAAGTTTAATATATGACATCTATTATTTGCAGCTCATGCTTCCCCTATACCCAGGAAGAAACTTGGCTCAATTGTCAGAGCCTTGGAGAGGTTTGCAGAGTTGGCAGATAGAAATATAAACATCTTTTAACAGCTCTTTTAATCTAGCAGAAATAAAGCCTAGCAAAAGCCAGTCAGTGAAAGCTAAAACCTGACAAACTCAGACTAGACATAAAACACAGGTCTTGATGGCTGACTGAGATTAACCAGAACTGCAGCTCACCCTGGGATCTCTGTCACTTGAAAACTTTACATCAGAATTGGATGTCTCTAAATAGCTGAAAGCTGGTGGGTGGGTGGATTGGTTCATAGAAGACAAAGCTCTGAGGCTGAGGGGACTTTGCTCCTTACCCGTCTGGGGATATTTCCCCTAGAAGCCCCGTGAGCAGTGACTGGTTTGGCACAGTGGACAAACCAGAGCCGGCTGTATTTTAGTGTGGTTCAGAGCTGTTGTGACTCAAATGCTGGTAGAGCAATATGTATATTGACTTTTTATTGTCTCCCTCTTTCCTTGTTACTGACCATCTCTTTGAAAGATGGCTGAAAGGCACAGTAGGATGAACTAGAGACTGGCAATCTTTCTTCTGTGATATGTTAGGCTGGTGGATTAACTACAGATGCAGTGTATTTGAAAGCAAGTGAGAGATCCCAGAGCTGAATCCCTCGTGCTTCAGAAGATGGGGGATATCTCACATGAAGAGTGGTGATACAAGGCGGTTGGTCCTTCTTCTCAGGAGATATCACACACCAGTAATTTCAACACTCTTGCCCTAATGAAGCTCCTGTTTTCCTCTTTGCGAACTTTTGCAGCCCTGCCATTAGTAGTTCACTTCATGGCTGCTCTTTCCCTGCCTTGTGATTGCCTTTGATATGTCTGATAGTTTTGCATGTTTCAAAACTACATCTACTTTTGGTTATGCATGACCACAGTTTGTCTTGTTTCTATTTATTAAAATTATTTCACAAAGTGCTATTGAACAAAGTTAGAAATTTGAGGGGATTGGTTAATATATATTTTTTCATGTCAATAGAAGCTGATACATCACATTTTCTATCTGATATACTTAGATAGTGAGCAGTCAGTACGTGATACAATGTTTTCCTCAATGTAGGTGAAGAACTTAGCCACTCTCATATATGTTGACAATGGTGTCAATGAAAGGTAATCTATAAGGTAACTGAAAAGTAAATACTCCTAAATCTGAGATTAATATGGAGCTTTATATTGTTTAATATATCCTTAGGACTAAAATGTCAAGGCTTGAAATTCTCGATGGGGTAAGTTCAGAGATCCTTAATCCTTCTAAAAGTGGGTTGCTGGTGTTAGCCTGGTTAAGCGCTTGCAAATACACTAAATTCTATCATGGAGAAGTCTGTGCTGCAGAGCTGGGTTTGCAGGGGGAATTTGCTACTAACTATTCCTAATAAAATTATTCCTAATAAAAAAAATAATCCTAACATTCCATCGCATCCCTGACTTTCAGCAGGGACATAGTATCAGGAACATGTTGTGGGTCACAGCAAGCTGACTTCTTTTGCAGTGCAGAACCTCAGCACCAGCTGTGGACCAGGTAGCTGGCAATGTGTACTAAAATAAATCAATTTTAACACAAAGTTAAAATGGTCCATTCCTTGGACCATTTCTTCCACTGTCTAGGCTCCTAGCTCTTCTGAGGCCAGAAGTCTTAAAGACAGGTCTTTAGTAAAGCTCCTGCCCTGACAAAGGAAGCAGCATGTGCTGCCTTTATTGGCAAGGGTGCCCTTGTTGTTTAAGCCCAGCCAGCAACTGAGCACCACGCAGCTGCTTGCTCACTGTGTCTCCAAGGTGGCATGGGGAGGAGAATAAGAAAAAAAAGGTAAGAAGCCATGTGTTGAGATAAGAACAGTTTAATAATTGAAATAGAATCATAGAATGGTTTGGGTTGGAAATTACCTTAAGATAATCTAGTTTCAACCCCTCTGTCATGGGAAGGAGCCATCTTCCACTAGACCAGGAAACTAGCATCCAGGAGGTGTAACTTTCCTGCTGTATTATGCTGATCCCATCAGTGAAAATGGAACTTCCCTTGGAAGAAGTCCAAGCAGGACTTCAGTGAATATCCCTGCAGAGCAACAGTCTTGCTGGAGGCTTGCACAAACCATCACTGCCCAGATGCTGTTGTGTGTTTTCTCCTCATGTTTCAGTCTGACAGTCACTTAGGGCAGCTCTGCAGGCAACTCCAGTCAGTAGAGCCCAGGACTACTCCAAAATAACCTCACCAAGCAGTGGGAGCAAGCTGAATGCAAGTGCTAGCATGCAGTACTGAAATGTCCTGTGGGCTTTGATTTTTCTGAGTCTTCAGTGTTTCTTTGTATAGGGGAGCTGTAGAGATAAGTACACTGAAATCCTCACTGTGCTCTGAAGAGCTGACTGCTGAGCTGGTGGCTGGGCATCGCAGCAGGTCAGACAGCACCATTCTTACCACTGCCAAAGGGCTTCTACTCTGCTGGACACCATGCCTTGCAAGCGAGGAGCTGTCTCTGTCTTTCACTGTGTTGCAGAAGAAAGAAAACAAGGTTTGTAAACTAAGGACTAACCCTTTCTCCAAGATGCAGCTTTTGCTTTTAGAGCTGTTGGATCAACACTGCAGTCCCCAAAAGTATCGATGGGGACTGCTCAAGTTTTAACTAACACCTTGTGGAGATGAATTCACAGTTTTCAAGACTGCTGTTGCTGCAATTGCTCTCAGATATTACCTTCTCAGTGGTGTAGAGGTTAAGCGTACATTAACAGCCACTTTGCTTTTGCACTTGCTTCAGAGCCTCACCTCTGTAGGAGTTTTTAGAAGAACTGACTTTTCTGCAGTGAAATTACAGAAGTGGCAGACCTCTCATCAGACTCGCTTTTAAGACTTATTCTTTCTACTTGTAAAATAATCCAAGTAAAGCTTCACTTACTGTCTTAAATTAAAGAGTTGCAAAGAGCCCTCCTGCTTCCCTGTGGATTGTGCATTGTCAGCCTGATAGATGTGAGTTCATAATCAATATTAGATCCTGTCGTGTTCCTGATTGGATCTGAAGATGTCCTTGGTTTGCTTTTCACAATGTGACAACAGTGGCAGTTGTGTGTCACGACAGCAGTCACAGTCAGAGCTCGCAGGTACTGAGGACTGCTGAGCTTCGCAGAGAGCTTACATTTATTGCTGGTGTTTTATCTGTGGTATGTTATTATTTAGTTGAATTTATTTACTTCTTCCCTTGGAGGATACCCATGATGAAGCAGCAATTTTTCATTGCTCTGGGGATTCAAATCTGCTTTACTTTGGTTTTCAACTATCTCCTTTGTACCTCTGAGAAGTCTCCATCTGACACATTAGGTCAGCTTTCTTCAGAAAGGTCATGTTGATGGTATTTGAATGTCCTTAGTTGTGTCTTTAAACTCTTTTAGCTTTTTAAAATATCTAATCCACTAAATATGGCATTGGTCCACAAGCCCTGTCTGGCTTTGGGACTTGATGAATTTCAACCACCTCAGCTAAGGCTGTGCAAAACCAACACCTCCATTTTCTTGCCACTGGTATCATTAGTTAATTGCATGCCTTCATCTCCCCATTTAGCCTAAGCCCTGCAGAGGTCTTTAGGGAGGAAGCTTTCCCAGGCAGGCAGGCATTCCCAGGCTTTTCCTCCTCTTTGCATGTGGTTCTTGATCGGAGTTGACAAGCTTCAATCCCAGTTTTGTTACCCCTGAGCTCTGCTCTCAGACCTGACTCTCCCTCCAACTCAAGGGCTCTCAGCTTTAACCCTCTGCCTTGTCTGGATTTTCCTTGGGCACTGTTATTCACGGAGACTTGGCAAGAGGGTGTATGACTTGCAAGTGTGCAAGAACTACATTTATTGGTCAATAAAGAAGAGAGATGGCTGGTGCTGAGGTGGCCAGGGCTGTTAGCATTGAAGGGCAGAGAGCAGTGATTGCTGATGGCTGCGGTTCATGTCCCTAGTGGGCTGGGGGCCAAGCAGAACCCTCAGCTGGGCTCTGCTGCCTGCATGGCTGGACATTGCTACCTGCACTGCTGGACTCATGCTGCAGAGCAGACATGCCACAGTGGTGTGTCTTTTCACACTGGTGTCCCTTGTTTGATACTATTCATGACTTGGGAATTTCACTTCTGTCTTTGTTTTTGCTTTTACCTTCACAACATAAGCTAACACACTCTTGTGTGGACAGCCCAATGGCATTTTTGAAGTGAAGGTCAGTCAGAGTAACACAGTGTACCTTCAGAAAAGGGATTGGGGGCTGCAGTGCTCCCAGGCATGCAGAAAAATGCACATGTGCACTGCGGCCTGTGTTACTGCTGGGTCCTGGTGTAGGTCTGCAAAAACAGAGCGTGACTAGATGAGCAAGTGGCTGTTTCAGTAGGGTTTGCTTTCTGCCATGCAGAACAAGAAGATTCCTCGGTGGTCTCCCAAGCTGTTGAAAGGGTTATGGCCTATTCTACCCTTTCCTGCTGAGATGCTCAGCTTGTGAGAAAGTATTTTGCCTATCAAATAATTTTTAGCAGCCATATGGCCTCCTCCTCTTACAGTCCCCTTGATGAAAACTGCTGATAGCACAAAGTCCATGGTGTTGTATGGAGAACATCACGGCAACAGCCTGGCCCAGAAGTTAAGTATGTGTTTAGTGGAGAAGTGTTTCCTGCCACAAAAGTCAGAGCTATGAACACTGCAAGACTGACAGAGTGCCTAAAGGCATTGTGATGCCAAAATATGGACAAGTATGGGGCTTGTCTCTTATCAGGCCAGTGTTTTCTGTCTTTTATCACAGGGAACATAAGGGGTCTATCTGTCTTAGACTGGCAGTTACCCTCTTCCTCTGGAGGCAGGAGATGGCTTTTGTGGTGTGTGGGTAGCAGGTGGGAGCCAAGGAGGATGGCCATCAGCTGCACCAGAAGATCTTGGTACTGCCTGGAAGGTGGAAGCACCCAGTGCCATGGGGTCCCTCACTGGTCCTCCTGGCAGAGACTGTGCTGAGGTGCCCTTTGCTCCTGTGTCTGTTCAGCACTGGGCTGAGACCTGCTCTTTCTCTGTTATCCTTTGCTGCAGCTTTGAAAGCAATTAACACTTCTTTTGAGAGCAGAGGCTTCTCAAAGCATTTACCATCTGGTATCACTTACCACATTAATCATAGTCCAAGGAATAAACTAGTTATGACTTGAGGTTTCCTGAGTAACTGGATTTCTCCATTTCAGAAGCTATTATTGATAAGTCTGAAGTTTTGCAAGATACCGTATGTTCATGTCATTGCTTGAATGGAGGAAAGCAAAGAAAAATAGTCAAAAAAACCCATGTCTGAAAACAAAACTTGGGCTCTTCTGGTTTTGCACTGAGGCTTGGGAAAACATGATGTCTGCATTTCTGACAGTATTGCAATTTAAGCTTTCTTGACCCAAGCTGAAAAGCATACCTCTGGCGTTATTTTAATATTGATAGGCAAAATTGTGATTCATCAACAACAAACTGTTTAATTCATTGCCCAACAACTTCTGTGCAATGCGGGAATACATTTAAAAGAGAATGAGATGAGACCAAGTATTAATTATGCACTTACAGCACAAATTTATAATTTTGTGTCGCAAAGAGCTTCCTCTGCATTAACTCTTTGGAACCTGTTTCTTGCTCTTATTTTGGAGTTCTTTAGAGGTATAAGGATATGCTGTAGTTTTAAATCAAGTTTTTTCTAAAATGGCAGGTAGATCTAAGTGTGAAAGAAATCATATTTTTTAATGAAGTTTTTAAGTTTTCTGTTTTCTGTATGGGTGCGTGATTCTCACACACAATTGTCAATATGAATTGCCAGTAGCAGTTTCGTGCTGCATAATGCTTTTACTGCCTTTTCTAATATTTGCCTCAGCCATGTGAACATATTCATACTTGTGTCTCTATATCCTGGCTGAAATACTGCCATCTCAAAGTAAGACAAAAGGAACACTGTGTTCCTTCACAGCTGTGTGAACACAGCTGTGGGGTTTGAAGAGAGGGTGTGAGACAGCAAGGTAGGAGAGCTGAGGTACTCCAGGTAGCACTGGGTACTTGACTCCCTCTCCTTCCCCACTGGTGAATGGCAGCTGAAGAAATACCACACTGTGCATCCTTTTGTGCAAGCCTGGAGCAGAGCTGGGGGATGCAGGTTGTTCCAGGGGGAGCTAGCTTGTGGCTGTTGTAGTGAATGGGAAGAACCACAT
Source organism: Agapornis roseicollis (assembly GCA_002631895.1). NCBI lineage: Eukaryota > Metazoa > Chordata > Aves > Psittaciformes > Psittacidae > Agapornis > Agapornis roseicollis. Next base: position 39,226 of record NDXB01012005.1, read on the forward strand.
GTTTTTCAACAGGCCCCTATTGCTTTCAATTCACAGCTCTCTGTTGGATGAGGGGAGTATCCTGCAGCCTGAACATGCAGATGGGACTATCCAGACAGAAAGGAGCTGGCAGACCTGCTGTCTGTAATGCTGAGTAGAGGCCTGTCTTCCCAGGGAGGAGCCACATATTGCAAAATATCTTGGAATGGTGGGGAAATACTCTCTGTCCCCAAGACAGAGGCTATAATTTCATTTTTGCCATATTGCTTATGTTCAGTTTTTAATTGCTTTGCAATGTGGCAATCTCCATAACAAAGCATGATACAAAAAATCTGAATCTGTCCTGAAGATAGGAAAAAGCTGCTGGGTGTTCTCAAAGCCAGAGCTGGAGCTGAAAGCCAGAATGAGTGCTCTGAGGCCCTGAGCCAAGGCAGCTGCTTCCTGCGGTGCAACAGGCACACAGTTGGGCTGGAGGATTCCAGCAGCACAAGAGCTTTTGGGAGCAAAACACTGCATAAGGGTGGAGGGATGCAGGGGGCCTGAAGCTCTCCCCCTGCCCCTGAGGGGTCTGAAGAGAAAGCTGAGCCCCAAAAGGCACACACATCCTCACTTCACACTGTCCCATAAAAAAACCTATGAAGGGTGGCTGCCAAACTGAGAGAAACTTAAGGTTGGTAGTTTTAAGAGCAAAGATCTTAAATTCCATCCTTCCTTGCCTATAACATATTGCTTTCGGTGAGATTTAAATCAGAGCCAAATGTAATGTTACACACATTTGGCTGGAGCGATTTCTTCAAGAATGTTTTCCTAAATTAGGGACGGTGGTGATAATGCTCCTACTTCTTGGCTGTTGCCTGCTACTGGCTGAGATTTCATCTGCTAACAACCATGTTTCTAAAAACTTACAATCTGCTTTTACAGCTACTTCACAGAGTATGTGAAAACACTCTTTAACAACGTTGCATTCATGAGTTTTTCCTTTTCCATGGTATAATTGATTTTTCATGTTGAATTATTATGTTACTGTTCCTTGACAGAGAGGTGCAATTTTATTAAACAGGTTCTTTTTTTCTCACAGATAATGTTTTCAGTGAGTTTTACTTTTTTGAATCTGTAGAGCAAAGGCTAAAAGAGATCTTTCCCCCTGAATGCATGAGGATGCAAACACGGATGCCCTGAGGGTGCCTTCAGCCCCTGCTATATTATGGCTCCATCTGCTCTTTTGCATGCTTCTGTGTGGTTTCTACAAATACATTTTGTAAATTCATTCCTCGACTATTTCTAGTAAAGGGGTCAAAACATTCAAAACACTTATTTTCTCAGGAAATCTAATAATTTGGTTTTTTGAGATTCATGAAGTCTCCTCATTTGCTTCACCAAAGATGTTGATTTGTTATGTTTTAGCCATAGAACTATCCCTATATAGATGTAATGGCTGGCTCTAACAAGAATATATATGTTTAACTGCAAATCAGTGAGAGTTTGTATTTTTCCTATTAATTTATCTATTCTAAAAATATATAGGCTTATTTTTAACATATTGCAGAACATTTCTGTCTATGTATGTTTTACTAGAAACTACTAGAAACTAGTACTATGTGCTATGGTGTCATGGGTGAGAGCAAGATACCCTGAAGGGGGTGGGCAATGTCACCCGGTTTCAGACTGCAGCACAAGGACCAGTGCTGCAGGGACAAAGTGCCCTGCTTTTTGCTGGGGGCTGTACTTTGTCGGGCCCCATCAGGGTCAAGGTGCTGGCCTGTGCAGCCTCAGCAAAGGAATAGGGGAGCAGAGAGCTTGGTCTAAGTGCTGCAGCATGTCCTCAAAAGCTTCTGGAGAGGCAAATCACTGCCTGCTCAGCAGCACTCCTGCCTGAAGAGGAGGAGGAGATACCCATCCAGGAATGAACTGTGATGGATGAATTGTGTCTGCTCTGGGAAATGTGGGAGCTCGGAAACATCACCTACCTTTAACCAGGTGAGTTCCTGGGAAGCCCTTGCAGGAACCAGTTGTCAGTGCTGTGGCAGTGGTGGCTGCTCTCCTAGGGCTCAACACTCATAAGGGTCAGGGGACACCAGAGACTGATGGTCCTGCACTCCCCTGAAGTGTTCACCCTGGTAAGTAGGGTGAGGAAAGGGTCTGAAAGGCACTTGGATGTACATACAAGATGTTTGTATAGTAGCAGGGAGAATCACAAGAGCAGTCCACAGAAGTGGAGAAATGGCTGAGGAAGAGCCTTGTGACAGTAGGTGCAGCCTGGTAAGGCATTTGCTGGGACAACCCAGGCAAAGCAACCATAATATTCTTTTGCTTGGAATGGATAAAACCAAATCAGATCATGCCTGTAGCTTGCTGGCACCAGGGAGAAAACTGCCTGCTACTTAGCTTGTAATTCTTCAGACTATGCGTAGATGTTTCATGTAATTTTAGATACCCTGGTAATTGGCAGTGATTCATACCAGCTCTGCTGCTGGCTGCTTCCCCATCAAAACAGCTCCCTGCAGCCATGGTTTTCCCCCAGCATTACTTCAACACAAGCTCACTGTAAGCCCACACAGCAATGCAGTGCCATCAGCCAAGCTGCCCTGTGCTGGCTATCACCTGGTCTGTGGTGCTTTGATAGTTGCCACATCCCTGCCCCATCAGACCACTCTGGGGTTGGCTCTGCAACCATGTGAGGGATGCTCAGGGAAGTAGATAAGCGTGGTCATTCCTACTGCAGGAGACTGTTGCACCTGGGACCAGGGTGGAAATGGTGAGTGATTTCAGAGCTGAGTCTGCTTTTCCTCATGCTGCAGAGGAACCCCTGGCATGTTGGCTTGTCCAGGATGTCTTGAGGGGTGAGTGAGGAATTCTACCAGGAAGGACACCTCTATTCTACTCACTGCTGTCCTCAGCCTTGGGAACAGCTGGTTGCTGAGTGAGTCCTTGGGTCTGTCCTATTCATTAAACACAGTGAAACTATGTGGCTGGGGTTAGAGAAGAAAAAAGGCTCAAAATTCAGGATGAAGCACCATGCACTCTCCTGCACTCCTGGCAAGGGCAAAAGCAGCCAGTTGTATTGTTAGCCTCTCAGCATAGGCAGGCAGAGAGGGAAATGGGTGGATACAAATATAGCACTGATGGTGCTTATTTAAGCTCAGACAAAAAAGACAGAGTTCAGAAGATGGAGCTGAGGAATGAGACATACAAATGGTGGACAGAGATCTTTATATGAAGAAAAGCTTCTGGTGTTCAGATTCAGTTGGACAGGAGCAGGGAAGAGGCAAAGGTTATGTCTTTGTGTTAATAAGCACAATTGAATGTCCCTGACCTTAGGTCACAGCTGTACTCTTCTTTGCTCCCATGCAGTGTTTATTTTTTGATTTTTCTCTAGCTATTTCCCTTCTTTTTGGTTGCTTTTAACAACTGTTTGTGAAGCCAGAGGTCTCCACAGGGCAGGGAGAACGCAAGACCATTCTTTGATCACTGTACGAAGTGGGGCTCTCTCCTCACTTCACTTGCAGCCAGCAGTGGCTGAGCTGGTGGCTTAGCACTGCAGTCACTGCTGAGGAAAGCTATCAGGACTCACTGACTGAGAGGGTGTCTCACCAGGGACAGACCTGTCCCTGCTCGCAGTTTACAAATTAGTTGCACTGATTGTAAGAGCAGGGAGGCTCCTGACACTTTGGGGTAGTGAGCAGGAGGTGATGCCTGGCTGCAGCAAAGGGGGTGTCCCCGTGTGCTGAGCCAAGGGCTGCAAGGCCTGCTGCACCTCTGTGCATCATAGAATCATAGAGTAGTTAGGGTTGGAAAGAACCATAAGATCATCTAGTTCGAACCCCCCTGCCATAAGCAGGGACACCCCACACTAAACCATGTCACACAAGGCTTCGTCCAACCTGGCCTTGAACACTGCCAGGGATGGAGCACTCACAGCCTCCCTGGCCAACCCATTCCAGTGCCTCACCACCCTAACAGGAAAGAATTTCTTCCTTATATCCAATCTAAACCTCTCCTGTTTAAGTTTGAACCCATTACCCCTTGTCCTGTCACTACAGTCCCTAATGAAGAGCCCTTCCCCAGCATCCCTATGGGCCCCCTTCAGATACGGGAAGGCTGCTATGAGGTCTCCACACAGCCTTCTCGTCCTCAGGCTGAACAGCCCCAACTCTCTCAGCCTGTCTTCGTGTTACTGCTTGGCCTCCACTGTGCCTAATCCTTGCTGCCAATTAAATTATGAAAGAGAAATACAGGAATGCTGAATGGGTAGGCTCTGAGGTTTTCAGACCCTGCACTGGACACAATAGGAAGCGAGAAGTCTCCACTGTTCTGCAATGTGCTGCTTTTGTGTAGCATGGTGAGAGTGTGGGGGATTTCCTTGGTGGAACTGTGGCATGACAGGAATAGTGAATTGACTCCTTGGGGACCAAGATCTGTGGATGCTGTTGGTATGATGGCTGAGCCTGCTTCTGCCATTTCTTAATGCACAAGTTGTTTAAGTAAAGCAGCATACTGACTCAGAAAAAATTTTGCTACTATTGTAATAATTTAAGCCATGAATTTAAGCATACAAATGCACACAAAAGCAAAAAATGCAACATTTTATATTGTGATGGGAATGAAAGAACTTATGCTTTACCTAGGTGGTAGCAGAAGACACCTGGTATGGATGCTATAGAATTAAATAACATAGAATCAATCCCACTGTCCATGTCAGCAATAAAGATATTGAACAAGACTGGTCCCAACACCGATCCCTGAGGGACACCACTCATCACTGGCCTCCAGTCGCACACTGAGCCATTGACCACAACTCCTTGCGTGCAGCCATCCAGCCAGTTCTTTATCCACTGAGTGGTCCACCTATCAAATTGATTTGCAAGGATACCTTAGGTGTGGAGAAACAGGTTCCTTTCAATCAATTTTCTCTCCTCTAGAAAAGCTGAAATTCTGTAGCTAAACCACATCTTGTTCCAGCTGTTATTTGTATAATACCTAACCATTAACTTCTATTTTTAGTGATGTTAAGATGCTCATCTCAGAGGGGAAGTGAAGGCTGTCTGACAGCTCCGGCTGAGCAGGGATCCCACAGCAGTTCAAGTGTTTGGATTTCCCCCACACAACCAAACATTCACCTTCCTCCAGAGAAAATGTTTCTCTACTCATCCTATATAGGGAGGAGGAATTGCACTTGTTCATAGCTCTTGTGTGAAACTTGTTCTCCATCTTGGTGTAACAAGACTGGGTTTCTTTTGACATGAAAATAGTCAGTCTGGGCTTACAGAGCAGGGGTTAGAAGTGGTTCAAGATTATCATTTATTTCTGCTTGCAAATGAAGAAAGGTTGCCTGTGGCAGCAAGACTTTAAATCAATTGTGTCTGGGGTAAAGTGCTGGAGTGCTCTTCATGTAAAGAGACTTTTAGGTGCATGGCTTAAGAATGTCCCTGAATCCCCATCCCTTATGTCCTAGCTCAAAAGCAGAAAGATGGGCTCAATGCAAGACTTTTGTATCTGCATTTTTGAAGCTGGGGCAGTGGTTCTGTGTCATTGTATACCTAGGAGACCGAATTGGGAAGCAGTGACCCCTGGCAAGATGCTACAGGCAGTTTCTGTTCCCAGCAGTTACAATAACAGTCCTTATTTCTGTCATTCTGCAGTTCAACAATGACTGTGTTGCTAGTAGTGGTATTAGATATTCCTATGTGAATTAAATATTCTCGTGTGCTTTCTGGCATTAGTCTCTGTGTGCTCTCTTGCTGTTCAGTGTTATCTACCAGTAAGATGTGCTGTGTATTGCAACAGTAAAGCATGCTGTCTGTGGTTGCTGAACTGCACCTTGTAGGTGAAAGAGAGATGAGGCCTCAGGAGAAGACAAGAGCAGAAGTTATCCTGCAGGTGGGTGAATGCAATTTTGAAATGAGGCATTTACTTTTAGGGTGAGGTGTAGGTGTGACTTGTGCAGTGTTCAGGTGTTTTTAGGTGTATGCATTCTGCTCATGTTCTGTTAAGGTGAATGAGAGGTGGGACATGAAAGGCAAAACAGGGAGAAATGGTCTGTTGTGTCTTCCAAACCTGCCACTCAGTCAGAGAGTCCTGGAGTGACAGGAGGGCCAGGGTAGTACATGACAGGTTAAACTTCCTAAACAAAGCCTTGAATTATTTTGTTTCTGTTTTGGCAAGCAAAAGTAAAACCAAGCGAGACATTGAAAGCCTCCTCTGAGCCAAGAAAATGTTTACAAATCCCCCTGCAACAGCCAAATCAATAAAGCTATACGTTCTGCTCTGGCTTATCGGAGTCACAAGAGCCACAAATAGTTGTTGGTTGTTGGAGGTGTTTGTGGAGAGGCTGGGCTTTGGGGTTTTATGTTCATTTTATTCTTCTTTTTCTCCCTGGTTTTTGTTTCACTGTATGAGGAAGGTGTTTATTTAAGGGGAAATGAAAAACACAGAAAACTGTATTTGGTGAAAGCAGGTTTCTACAGGATTCTCTTTTGTGAGAGTTAAAGTGTTGACATAACTGGGAAAATGAAAACAGCAATCACAAGGCACATGTTAAGAGGGATTACATTTCAGGTAGAAGTGAAGAGGTCTTGATAACACCTTATTGGTGGTATTGCCATTGCTCTGGGAAGTGTGGGGTGGGAGTGTCTGGCGGCTGGTCTGTGTGGCTGTGGTGGAGGTTGTACATGTAGGAGCACCAGAGATGTTGCAGAGCAGAGCTGAAGGCAGATTTGTGGGACCTGGAGCTGGAGAGGTGAAGGTAGCAGTGGGGATGGGGGGTCTGCCACAGCCTTGTGGGAAGGAAGGGACCAAGCCTGCATACTGGAGCCGTCAGACCCCTCACCAGGTCACCTCCAAGCCCTTAGCAAACACCCTATGCCAGGAGGTGTTTTTAATCTTTGAGGTACTGCAGCCTGAACTGAGAACCAGATTCTCCCAGTACATTTGTGTTTCTCCTTTGTCAGCTGCTCTACCTTTTCCCCTGGCTTTGTGTTCATCTGTTAGGTCTGATGGGCCAGCAGCACTGCTGTGATACCTCAGCACAGCCGCAGACTGGGTCTGGTGCCTTGTCAGCTGGATTTGCAGCTCTGGGATGTTGCTGCAGCAGTGCAAAGCACCATGCCTGAGAATGCAGTAGTGCTCTTCCTCTGCATGTCTGAAATCCCACAAAGGTTGCCTCATCGAGTGTTTTCCTGACAAAAAATGCCATCCCTACATGCTGCTTACAATTGACTGTGCTCTAGCAGCCACCCAAAGCTATCAGTGCACTCCTCAGAGACATTGAGATGTATTCTCTCCATGCCTGGCTCTGAGGCTATCCTCAAATGCTTTCTCAGTCACTGCCAGGATGCTTGTTCTGCTCCTTTACTTGTTTGCTGGCTGACAACCTCATTTGTGGTCCTCTGTGCTCCCCTTCCTCAGTCTCACTTTCCAATGAACAGAGTGCATTTATTTCTCCTTAAAACAACGGGTTGCATTGTAGGGAGGCCACTGGTGTGTCACTAATGGACAAACCAAACCCCAGCTCCAAACACAGTGTCTGTGTTACCAAAAACCATCCTATGCCCTTTTGCAAGGTTTGGGGGATTTGGCCAAGGTGTTGACTATTGGAAGATGCTTTCCAAAGTCCCCTTTTCAGTTCATCAGCACATGCACCAGGATGTGCGTTTGTGTGAAGCAGTTCATGTACTGGCAAAGCAAAGGGGACACGGGAGCCACCAGGGCATAATTAAACCATAAATGACAAAATTTGGATTTACAAAGACATTGCTCCAGGGCAACTCATGAGCTAATACCAGTCCTATGCTAGAAAGGTAAATGAGGAGAAGTGGGCACTCCAGTGTGGGTAAGCGACTAATTATAATCTCCATATTTAATTATCAACAGTAAACTCTCAAATACCCACTGCAGACAAGTGAACCTCTGTGCCTTCCCTGTGTTTGATGTGCTAAGCATAAATATTCAGCTCAGTCTCTCAAGAAAACATGAGGTTTTACACAAGAACAACTATCCCAAATGATCAGGATTTATAGCTCCAAAATGGTCTGGTTTCAGAATTTGCAAAAGCTTTAACCTTTCAAGCATTTCCAAACCAACTTTAGCATGCAGGGAGTAGTGATGCAGAGACATTAACATTAAAACTTTGTGTGTCTCCAGTGAATATGCCTAGAACGAGAAGCATAACATATCCTTTTTCTTATTTCATTTTTTAATATCTCAATGCTGTTTGCTTCCTTGAAAGAAAAAATGAATATATTCTTAAAAATTAACAAATACTGCAAAGCTTTAGATACTAATTAGGATGAATAATTTAACATGTAAATACCAGTGCATGACAATTCTACACTTCATCTGCCTTCTTACCAGCTGATGGTGGAAACTTGAGGCAGAGTTGCTGAAGCAGTTCACATTTCCTTGAAGGTCATTTAAATGAATTTTCAGATTTCCTTTCAGTCTTCAGGTCATCCCATTAATGACTGGAAAAAAAAAAAAACAAACAAGCAAACAAGTGAATGGTAGTAAAAGCAGATTGAATAAATCATATGGCAGTCCCTGGCAACCCAATGTCGTGTGCACCAGCTCTGCAAGTGTGCAGATCAGACATTTATCTCAGCTCCCATCAGATATGGCAAAAGAAGGGGACTAAAATGGATGGGTGGACTGGCATTTCCCTAAAAATCCTTTTGTTTACAAAGATGGGGTCCACTGTTTGCTTCCCCTGCAGCAAGTTGAGAACCTGTATGTACCTAGTCTGGAACTGGAAGGTGGAACCTCAATAACTGACCATGGCTCCTGTCTGTAATTGAAGTGGTCTTTATACAGAATTTCTGTTACATGAAACCTAGAAAACCAGACTGGGAAAAATGTCCATCTGAATATGTAAATAATTATAATGTCTTTAATGGAGAGGCAATCCAAAACCACTACCTGCTATCCTGATGTAGACATATTGCTACCTGCTTTTAGGTTGTTTGCAGCTCCAAAGGCTTAGCACTAATGCTGGAGTGCAGGAATTATGCTTGTAACAGGCTGTTCAGCTCTTAACTGCATTGCTCTTTTTTAAAAGCAATCTATGTTCAGATTCGGGAAAGGAAGTCTGGTATGAAAACTGCTAGATCACATGCATCTGCTGCACTTGGGAACGATCTATATCTGTCATCATCACACTGATGGACTCAATTGTGCTAGCAAGTATTGATCGCCGCAGGCAGGAGAATAGATGCTGCATCGTGCAGATGTATCCTGATGTTGTCAACTAATGTGCAGGCTTTCAGTAGTATTGTGCTTCCTATACTCTCTTTTGACATCTGAAGTGCTCCAGCAATGAGAAAGCAATGGCAAAGGGCAGACCTTGCTGCTGATGTTTCCAGTCTCAGACAAGTCAGGTGGGAGTGATTCCTGCAAGCATCTGGTTTGGGGAGGCATTTGATTTTGACACTCCTTCACCTCAGGCCTGAAGGCAACCATTTTCTTTCCACTGAGCAATCTTTAAGAATGCTTCTTAAGTACTTGTGCCTAATCTTCCCTTTGCCTTGGTCTAGAAAGTCCTTGACATCTGGGTCACTTGGCAATGCAGGAAGTGTACTGAGTGGAGAAGCACTTTGAACTTTGCACCATGTAGTGTTCAAATTCTTCCTGGCACTGGGGAGCAGAATGTTTTATGGCCATTCTGGCTTCTGATCCCACAACTCTGCTCATCTTTGAGTTCAGCACTTTGGAATGGATTGTTGAGGTCACCCATTTGTCAGAGGGTGAGACGACCAGTGCTATTCCTCTCAACATCATCCAGCTCTGTGACCAAAGCAGAGAGCTGTTTCTTGTTGGCACAAAAAAATGATTTCTCAGACACTCAGCAGCCATTGCTGGGCTTTAGAAACAAAAGATGACAAACGTGGATGATGCAATGTCTGTAGGCTGTTACTTCTTCCAGTTTCTGGAAGAGTCTTAGTGTGATTCAATGATGTGTATAGCCGAGCTCACCCAAGGGATATATATGGTGAGCGCAGAATCTACCCAACCAAATAAACTTCAGTACTGTCAGCTGAGCAAGTCTTCAGACTTCCTGTCATAAATCTGGCTGTCCAGACACGTGTGAAAACTGCTCTTCATCTCACGATAGCCTGGGAACACCAAAACTATATCATAATTAAAAATAGTACGGAGACAGGTTTTTCCTTGCATCAATTTTATCATCTTCTGTGCAACAACTTGGGAACCACTTAAACAAAATCAAAGCTAGGAAGTTTTATCACCCTATCAAGAGTGGATTTTTCACCCTTTCTCTTTAGAGGTACACCAAAGTGTACAGGCTTGCTGTTCCACAAAAAGGCATTTGGCTTCAATTGTGGTTTGGTTGTGCATAAATTGTTACAGAACACTATTAACAGTCTTGATAATGGTTCTGATCAGAGGTTTGCCTCAAATATCAGCATAAAGAGAACAGTGGCACTGTATCAACCTAACTTTGGCAGGAAACGTGTCAACCAGAACTGCATTTTGAAAATACAGCAGCAAAACTCTTCAAGAAAATGTCGCATCAGGATACCCCCATGACTGCTAATGAAGGGCAGTTGGGGTCAGGAGGGAGTGCAGCTCTGGGGAGATTTCAGAAGCATGTCTGTGAGGATGCTCTGGAGTCCCTGACTTTGAAGGGGAACAGACATGTGCTGCATTTGCTGGCAGCACCACTTGTCTCTTAGCAGTGGAGCTTAGGGCATGTTGTAGTCAAGTGTCTCCATCAGCTGTGTTGGGCTGCCTTCATGTCCTTGTGACAATCATCAGGACAAGAGTCCAGACATCAGTGTCCTGGAGCAATATCTAATACTCAGCACTGAAATAATTATTCTGTTGGCTCACTTAACTGGTCCAGTCAAACATCAAAGATGCCTCCTGTCAAAAGTGGAGTGATTAAAGTGATTTTTAAGGACAGCTAAAATAAACTGAATGGGTAAGAAACCAATCCCTGACATGATACACCATGCAAAAAACCGTGCAAGAGCCTCCAACACAGCAGAACTCAGGAAGCTGAAGAGAGTAGCTCTGGCAGAGATATTTTGAAACTGCCCGAGATTATGAACAAGGTTAAATTAATGCTGCATAGCAGGAAATGCTCTGAGGAAATGAGGCATAGTGAGTACAGGAAGCAACACCTGTGGCACCTGTAACCACTAATTACTGTGCAAATTAGACTAATTTCTCACTGTCTGCCAACTGAAATCTTAATCTTTGAGCACTGAATTAAAAGAAAATTCTATCACTGTGTTACCCTTGCACGGAAAATGTTCTTCTTTGCACAGCTGCACCCTTGCCCAGTGAAAAATTACCTACCTATCTTGAGATAAACTGCCAACTATGCAAAAGAATTACAGCGGAAAAGCCTCTCTGTAGTGGGTTCATAACTTAGTATTTGCCCTATATTTAAATAGTTTCCTTTTTTACTCCATCTTTGTTTTGATGACGAGAAAGCTGGAAAGGGAAAGACTTGAAGATTAAGTAAACTCACTAATTTGTTTTTCTTTCCTTTTTCAGGCCTGCTCAGCCTTGGGATGGTGGAGCAATATTGTAGGTACAAGTTTGCTCAGGGCTGTTGAAGAAAGTTCATTTTCTAGAGAATTTTCTGCAACTTTTTAAGCACCACCACACTGCTGCAGGCCAGAGGCTTAAGAAACTCCTGTTTTCAGGCAGTGGATGTTCAATATGTACCGTATGCAAAGATGCTGCTGTGAGGTCAATGTCAGGATAATCATTTATTTGTGTAGGACAGCAGGGCTGCCCTTAATTTGCTCTACTGGCTTATTGAGGAAATAGATAAGAAGTAGTAATTTCTTATCACTAAGAAGTAACTACTTCTATCTCACATGGACTAATTGAGAATTAAAAGTAACTGATTCAGAGAGAGCTGAAAACGCAGCAGGGTCTGAAAAACCTGCATCTCAGAAAAAGGCCAGATCACAGCCTATTGCAGCCTATTCAAGGGAGGGTGGTGTGGTAACCCCAGTGCAAGCTACAGCACAGGCAGCATCCCCCAACCAGCTGCTGTGAGCTTAATGTAACAGGCAGAACCCACAAAGCTGGGAGAGAGCTTGGAAAACTACAAGTACTCTTAATCTGTTCTACACCAAGAGATATGAATGAATACTTATCATGTGAGTTTTTAATATGAGGCCTCATGTAATTTGGAGAAACAGTGTGTTCTGTGTTAGCCAGGTTCTTTGGATTTGGTGTAGGAGGCTCTGGAGGAATTTTTTCTGGTCTGCATTCAGCCAAATGAACTGGAAAAAGGGTATGAAAAAGACAAATGTCCAGTTCAGAAGGGACAAATGGAAAATTCATTTTTTTTTTTTTGTTAGAAATAAGATAGACTGCGGAGGGAGAGGAATTAATAAATTAANCAAATGAACTGGAAAAAGGGTATGAAAAAGACAAATGTCCAGTTCAGAAGGGACAAATGGAAAATTCATTTTTTTTTTTTTTGTTAGAAATAAGATAGACTGCGATGGGACAGGAATTAATCACTTGAAAAATAAAGCTGGTGAATGCCTGGCTCAATAGCAGCTCTTCAGAAGAGGATCTGTACACTCATTCAACCTCTAAGATGGCCAGAATTCAGGAAAATCCAATTGGTGTGAGAAAGTAAATGTGTGGAGCCAAAGAGAAGCCCAGTCTGTAAACCAGGGGAAATGTCCCTTCCAGCACCCTTGCCTCTGGACAGGCCATGCAGGAGCAGTGTCCAGACAGGGGACACTGGAGAGATGGAGCACAGGAGCAAGAAATGCAGTCCATGGAGGTAACACTGATATACAAAGTATTTGGTCACAAGGAAAGGAAAATATGTCATCAGCAGAAATACATCTAATATTCTTTGAATACACATGGTGTACATCAGACAAGTCTTTGTTTCTACTACTTCATGTCCACTTAGAATATTTTAATCTGTAATTATGGAGTAAATAATATGAATCTTTAAGATCCCTTCCAATCCAAACCATTCTATGATTCTATGAACTCTGCAGTGCTGATGGTCGGCTATGGCAGTTTTCAGCACATCAGCCAGAGGTAAAGCTCTGAGATAAGGCCAACCTAATGTTCAGAGCTCAGTTTGTGGGGAAGGTCACTGTGGTAAGTTGAAGAAACAGTTAAACCAAACCCCAGGCTGCTCAGGACCTGTGGGGAAATTCTGCATCTCTGGCTGAAAATCAAATAACCTGCTTCTCAGAAAGACAGTGCTTCAATGTGTTTCTACATGATGTTAAGTGGCACTGCTTTTGCTGTTTAATAAATCTCTCTAGAAAATGTCACTCACTATAAAATTATATATTTTGAATAAAAGCTAAAGTCTCAGCATGCATAATATATTATTCTTGTGTCTGGGCCCATAGCCTTTTATCCCAGATAGGAAATAAAACAATATCTGAATAGAAACTTCTCGAGTGTTCTGAAATTCTCAGCTGCCACCACCCACCACATTACAGACTGCAGGCTTTCAGCTCTTTTCATTGAATTTATATAGTGTATAAATAAACTTGTATGTATATACATATCTATAAGCCCTAGGCATATGTACATTGCACATGATGGTATAATTGGTCTCCAATAGAGCTGTGTGTACAATGGATGCCCCCTAAAACCTAATCAGGCTTGCCCTAGGCTGCATGCAGGAGCAGAGCCCTGAACTGGCTGCAGCCTGTGGTGAACTGCGGCCATTCCTGCACTCAGCTGTGGGATGGTCAACACACAGATCTGGATCTCTGGATGGAGGCTCATCCTCATGTGTCCAAGAAAATTTACCCACTACCTAATGACTGACCCTTGAACCCATAGCCTGGTCCCAGCTGGCTTGGTCCCTGCTCATCTATAGTTACATGATCTGTGTTGACTGGAGTGAGACACCAAGTGAAGCCTTGCACAGATCCATCCCAAGAGATTCTTCTGAAGGCTTCTCATGAGTCTCACTGCCATTTTCCTGATGAACGTTGCAGTGATCACAGACAGAATGCTTGTAATTTTGTGTTATTTATCTATGTTTCTTCTTCAGAAAGCCTAGGCCTTACCTGACCTCACAAAAAATCCCACACCTGAGGTCACTTACTCCAGTACTTTCCCATCCTGTGTATCCTCATCATTGCAAAGGCTGTGAAGATTCTGTTCAGTGGAGATGCTTGGGGCCCATCTGACCTCTGGGAAAGCAAATGGCCATACACCATGGTTCTTGCAGACTGGGGAGGCTCATGGATGGGTAAAGTCAATGTTAATAACTAGCACCTTCTGCTGATCCATGAATACATCTGTCTTGGTTTAACCTCAGCTGGCAACTAAGTACTGTGCAGCTGCTCATTCACTCTGTCCCTCCATAGTGGGAAGGGGAGGAGAATTGGTAAAAATATGTGGGATAAAAACAGTTTAATACTTAAATAAGGTATAATTCTAATAATAATGAAAAGGGAAATAACAAAAAGAGAGATATTAAAAACCAACCAACCAAGCAACTAAAAAGCCCCAACAGTAATGCCCATTACTGTTATTCACCACCTGCTGCTCAATACCCAGCCCGACCTGAGCAGCAATTGCTCCCTTCCAGGTGACTCCCCCCAGTTTCTATACCGGGCATGATGTGCCGTGGTACAGAATACCCCTTTGGCTAGTTTGGGTCAGGTGTCTTGCTTCTGCTTCCTCCCAGCTTCCTGTGCCCCTTCCCACTGGCAGAGTATGAGAGACTGAAAAGTCCTTAATCTGGGTAAGTGCTACTGAGCAACAATTAAACCATTGGTGTGTTATCAGCATTGTTCTCTGACTAAAGCCAAAACACAGCAATGCACCAGCTACTGGGAAGAAAATTAACTGTATCCCAGCCTCCCAGCCAAAATTAGAACAAGATCTATCCCTGGTCAGTGAAAAGGGAAGTTCAATGTTGTCCCCAGCCTGTGGCCATAGGCATTGACCAGCAGTGGCAACCCAGCCTCGCCAATACCTCTGCAGCACATCCCCTGGCAGACCACCACTGTAGGAGTGAACCCCGGGCAGAGATGTCCCTGGCCACAGCGAGGCCCAGTGCTAGGCTGTGCTAGAGCCACCTTCTTGGACCAGAGAGAAAGTAGGAGATTGGGTCAACCTTTTCCACTGCTTTTCTGCAAATACAACAAAGAATCTGTCTTGAGATCTTCAACTGATGGCTGCTCTGCAGCAGGGCCTGACCCTTCCCCAAACTGACGGCTTCTCGTCATGTTGTAATTGGAAATGCTCATTTTGCTTTGTGTAGCACTGGAATTGCAAACATCTTGTTTATTCAAACTTTCTAAACTGTTGTCACCTTCTGAAGTGTTTTGTCTGAAGGGAACATTGAGGTTTATTTTCTTTGTAATCCACTTAATGATGAAGGAACCCAAACAGGTGGTTTTCAGAGATTTTAGATGCAAGACGCATATGTCTCACTGTCATAACAGTTTGTCTCATTATGTGGGATAAAATTCAAGAAAGTTGATGTATTGCTTACAAAGGAAGCAGCAACAGTATCAAGTGATGCAGTCCTGTTCAGTAATGTTGTTATAACTTGAGGAATTTGGTTGCCTGGATATCTAGAAGTTCAACTGAGGCCAACACAATAATAATAGTATTAATTATTTTGTTATAAAATAAGCAACATCTCTGTGCCTTTTGTATCATTTTATTGTTTTATAGCCTTAAGCATCTATTTACTAATGCTTTGTGCTTTATGAGGTTGAAAATATAATGTTCCTTTTCTCTTTGTTTACTTTAGCTTTTTCTGTTTGTTTTTGCTCACTGATCTTTTTATTTTTCTTTTTTCCTTTTACCCTGAGGCTTCCCAATACTTCAATTCAAATAGATCACCTGGATTATCACATATATCATCTGAATTTCTCTTCAAAATCCACCTTCATCTGAAAATGGCAGTAAATGAATTATCCATGGCCTTTGAGGTGTTCTGCCTTTGCTGAATCATGAATCTTTAAAGCATGCTCTCAGGGGCAGCACTCATACATGCCTGAACCACCAGGTTTGCAAACAAGTTTTTACATAATTTTATTCATTTGTTGTAGAGGTGCAGGGGTGAGCGCATGGTGGGGCAGTCCGGTGGGCACTGGCAGTCCTGTAGGAGATGTGTGACATGTGCAGCTCTCCCTCAGCCTTGTACAGCACCAGAGCAGGAGGTGAGGCTCATCAGGCACCTTCTGTGGAGCCTGGCTCAGCATCAAGACCGATGCCTGCACAGACCTTGCTACAGAGGGTGGGAGCCTGGCTGGGTACCACTGGGAAGCATCACCCCTGCCCTGTGAAGTCATGATATCACAAGGCTTCCAGCTACCTACAGGAACTGCTTGAACAGTGCAAGCACTCATCTCTTGTGCTAGGATAACGCACAAGCACAAAGATAAGACAATACAATACCAAGATATGCAGCAGGAAGACTGTCACGGCTAGGTATAAAGTGGTTTAGAAGTTCTCAGGATACAAGGCTCAGATGAGCAATGTATTAGGGAGATGTGTTAAATGGAGTGCAACTGCACCTTAGACTTCATCTACTCTAATCGTGAAAAGCAAATGCTGCTGGGTTTTTTGCCTTCTTTACCCTGTCAATACCCTAAAATGTCTTTACATGGAAGTGAAAATAACCTGTGGTGCCTTAGCACTCAAACCCTGCTCTTTCTGTGCAGTGTAGGGAAGTGTGCTCCTGCTTAGTACTCACCTGAGTACATGTGCTGTGTGCATCCATAGCATTACAGTGTGAGTCCTGCCATCGGTGCAGAAACACGTGCTGCTCTGAGTAAGGAGCAGTAAAGTTGCTGTGGCTGATGTTATTTGCCTTTTGCATGCCATGTAGGTGATTTCTTCCTATGACTTCTGGGTAAAGAATGAAGGTACAACTTCTGTGACAGCAAGGGTGAAAAGGCAGGCACTAATGCTACCTGCTGGCTGTAATACTGATTTGAAACCTTGCTGCAAGTTCAGAGGTCCTACTCAAGCATAAACGCAAAAGAATGATTGTCTGAAATTTAGTAAGTGGTAATAACAGAGCTATTGCAAAGGCAACCAGCTTGACAGATCCTCAGCCTGCCCATAATATCCTACAGCTCTGTCAGAAAAACCTGATGAGCTGCTCCCACAGCCTGAGGAGAGCAGCTGGAAATGAAAGGCTTTTCAGGTAGGCTACAAGGGGATCCAGATTCGCTGCAAGTGAAGTAATTATGTTTTAATTACTCTGGGGCTATAATAAAAAGAAACTCTGGTGATGACAATTCTGTAACCATTGTACTGAGGATTCAGCTGGCACAGCTCTGTAAAACAGGATTAATTAACTTTCTGCCAGAAGCATGCTGTAGTGAGCTGTCCTGTCTATCTTTAAGGGATGCTGTACCTTATTCTGGACAAGGTCGTTGCAGCTGCAGAGGGACGGTTGGTAAAATACTACTTGCAAGAATGTGCCCTTGGGTACCTGTCTTTTGTGGGAGCAGTGAAACGTTGTCTAGCAGCATGCAGTACCTACAATCTGCACGTGAAAGCCAGGTTTTAAATGCATTGAGGAATGCCTAAAACATTAAGGATGGAGCTCCAGCTGATATCTGGGCCTCTCACCCTCTATTACCCTTCCATTTGGTGGGCCCAAGTTTTAGCCTGGTGAAAGTAAAACAGTTCCCATACCTGAGATCGTAGGTTTGGGGAAGTGCTGCCAGCCCTCTTATGTTTTCTTTTTTTCTCCATCTTTGTATTGCAAATGTGAATTGGGGTGTAATTTACCAATACAGATTAGAATAAACAAAACCTGAAAGAGACATCAACACCAAAAGCAAAATAAACAGATACAAAAATTGGGTAACTGCCACCCCTTTTTGTCCTGGTTTTGGCTGGCATAGAGTTATTTTTTTTCTCCTGTGGCTTTAGTCTGAGAACAATGCTGATAACACACTGGGTTTAGTTGTTGCTCAGTAGCACTTACGCCACTCAAGGATTTTTCAGTCTCATGCTCTGCCAGTGGGGAGGGTCATAGAAAGAGAGAAGGAAGTAGAGAGAGGACACATGACCCCAATTAACTAAATGGGTATTCCATACCACTGCATGTCATGCCCATTTTATGAACTGGGGGGAGTTACCTGGAAGGGACTGATTGCTGCTCTGGTCAGACTGGGTATCAGGCAGCAGGTGGTGAACAATACCTGGCATCACTTTTCTCTCTTGGGTTTTATTTCTCTATCATTTCCTTTTAAAAATATATATCTTGTTATAATTAAATATTTATTTTTATTTCAATTATTAAACTGTACTTATCTCAACCTATGGCGTTTTACCTGATTCTACTCCCCATTCCACCAGAGGGTGGCAGGAAGCGAGTGAGTGGCTGCTTGGTTCTTAGTTGCTGAGTGGAGTTAAACCATGACATTTTTACTTATCAGGTCAGGTCTTAATTTCAGTGCTTAGACATGATTAACAGGTGTCTTGATTACTGTGCCAGAAATAAACCCTACTTTGCAGAGAGGCTTATGTTGAGAGGAGAGAAAGAGGAGAGGAGATCTGAAGTAGCACCTCTGCATCACTGGTTTTGTTTCTTGGTTGGACCATAGTGAGTCTGGTGAGGGGTTATTTATGCCAGGTAGGGGAATGGGTGCAGCATTACCTCAGTGACTCCCAGTTTCCTGGTGAGTTCATTGCCCAGAGGTCTGTTGAGTTTAATACTGGCATAAAATCCTTTCAGGAACGTCATGGGAGAATCGCAGGTAACGAGATTACAGAAGAGCAGAGTGTTTGTCCTTCTGTGCTGTAGGACATGAGGCTGTAAAGTCATCTAGTGCAGAAAAGTTTGTTCATTAATTAGATAAAGAGATTCAAGCAGAAAGCCTTTGATCTCACAACGTAATTCTAGAGGGTTGCCCTAATGGGGGGAACTGGGAGTAGAACAGTGCCCTGTAGAATGGCATAAACCGGTGCAATTAAAGAATGTGCCATCATGTGCACCCATCAGGAACCAGGATGGGGAGTGAGGTTTCTCTCTGTAAGCTTTAAGGACAGATTTTTCTGCTGTGGAGACGGTGAGGGGGGAAGGAAAGGAGATTTTCTGCTCTAGAGGTTTCCTGTGCTGCACTCGCATTTTTACTAACAGAGAGGACTTTTGTTTGGCACAACCGTACAGCAAACTCCAGCACCCAGTATTTCTTTTTTTCCAGGGCAAAGGATGTGACTTGCTTGCTTTCCTTTCTTATAGAACAAAATCCAGTCTTTCAGTTTTATGAAGAAGAAAAAAAGGATACTCAGCAGCCAACACTCCAGGACTGTCTGTATCCCATGGGAAGAGTACTTGGCTGTGATATAGGAGACTCCCATCCAAATCTGTGCATTTAGCCAGGCAGAGCCCTCACCACTGGCTTGCTCTATGGACTTTGGAGCAAGTGAGACTTCATTTGGAGATGGAGAAAAAAAGTGACATGATAAACCAGTATTTTTTCTTGGAAAATATTTTGTTGCCATATATTTTAACTTCTTTTTTTTTTTTTTTTTTTTTTTTTTTTTT
>NDXB01012005.1:59790-75142 GCA_002631895.1 Agapornis roseicollis
TTTTTTTTTTGTGTGTGTATGTGCTTTTCTGAAAAACAACAACAAAAATAGTAACTTTCTCCCTAGAATCCCATGACAATGTGAACTCTGATCCTGTTAATTATTTGTTTCTCCCTCCTCTCTTTTAAAACTGCATTTTGTGGATTGGCATTTAGAGGTGAAGTTCAGGAGCCATCAGTGCATCTCTTCCAGGGGGTGGCTCTGGTGGTGCACCCATGGCGGGCAGGGATGCATTCACCTTGGCAGCCACATCCTCCAAGCAGAGCATGCTACTGAAGACTTCACCAATTGCAGCAATTTTTTCTGCTGTTCTCAGCAACAAGTATTCCCAGGAGCTCTTGGGTGAAGGCAGAGACTGAGCTGAGTTCAAACAAACTGCTGCTCAGCTTGTACTTTCCCCTCTGCTTCCTTCCCTCATGTAGAGGCTACTTGGTGATCACCTCAGTTCATTAAAAATGTTCTCATTCATCCATATTCTCTTTGTTTTGTTTTGTTTTGTTTTGTTTTTCCCATGAATGGGAACTGGATTTCCTTCAGAAAGGTGTCAGAGGTTTTCTTTGTGGGTCTGTCCCTGATCACCTGTGCATAACTGCCTGCAAACAGTCTGTTTTGGGAAGAGCTGTTGTCTTATCTTTAAAAGGTTTCCATTACTCTTCCCAACACCAAGTTTTATGGTGTTGGGAATAACT
Source organism: Agapornis roseicollis (assembly GCA_002631895.1). Taxonomy (NCBI): domain Eukaryota; kingdom Metazoa; phylum Chordata; class Aves; order Psittaciformes; family Psittacidae; genus Agapornis; species Agapornis roseicollis. The sequence continues at coordinate 60,480 of NDXB01012005.1, forward strand.
CTACTTCTCCTCATCTCAATTAAAGCACAATAATTCAGTCTCTACTTAGCCTGTTAACTGTTCAGATTCACTGCCTAGGCTTTATCCACAGATTAATGGATTTATAGGTTATAAAGCCAGAAAGGATCAGTGTTACTTTCTTCCTAACAGAGGCCTCAGGAGGTCCCTTGATGAACTCCAGACTGAGCTAGAGCACTGCTGAACAAAACAACAACAGAATCAATCTTGCCCTGATTTAAAAATTCCCAGGTCCGTGGTAAATTTGCTGGATTCCAAATTACTCTTATAAAGGAGAAGTGTGGCCAGCCCCTTGATACCGGTGCATCAGCTTCAACCAGCAGTGTGCTGACCTCCCTCAACCCCTGCTAAGCAGAAAATTCCCCTTTCACCACATTTGTGCTCCTTCAATTTGTCCCCCAAGACTATCACATGTCCCTTTCTCTCGTCAGCAGTTCTACCAGGACAGGGGCCTGTTGCATTCGATGGTGGATGTTGGCTTTTTCAGCATTCCTGTTCCCTCAAAGCCTTCTCAGACTCCTGCACCTCTCCAGGATGGGAGGCAGCAGTGCCACAGGAGCTGGAAAGGTGTTTAGACCACCCTACTCTGACTCAGGGCACTCCTGCACAAGGATCATCTGTCCTTGTCATCAATACTGCCCTGGGAGCTCCATTTAGCTGATTATCAATAAGACTCTGCCACTCATTTTAGCACGTAGATCTCCCAGTCTTGCAGACAAGTACCTTGTTCTCATCATGAGGCTGCATGTGGACATGTTAAAAAGATTATATGACCATGCAATCCAGGTTTCCCTGCCTCAGTTTCTCAGCCTCTTTTGTCACTTACTGCTCCTCTGATCTCCATGGTGTCAGTCCCAAACCCAGCAGGGGTCCCATGAGGTTTGGTCCCTGGTTCTGCAGCACCGGTAGCCACTGCCTGATGGAACATGGGCAGCAGACCCCATTCACCTGTTGAGAACATATGGCCATGGTGTCACCACATAGAGGAACAGGTAATGCTGCGACATGCAGTACCATTAACTAAAATAAATGTCAATGTGTCACATATTTGACATTCAAGGATCACCTGCTACAAGCTCAGGAGTGTTGCATCCCAACTAGAAGGAAGTGCAGCAGAAAGGCCAGGAGACCTCCTTGGATGGATAAGGAGCTGCTGGGAAAATTCAAAGGAAAAAAGAGGCTTATAAAAGGTGGAAGCAAGGACAGGCAGCCTGGGAAGAAATCAGAGATGTTGTCTGGGAAGCTAGGGACCAGATGAGGAAAGCTAAGGCCCAGTTAGAGTTAAACTTAGCTAGGGATGTTAACGATAACAAAAATGGATTCTGTAGGTACATTGCAAATAAAAGACAGACCAGGGACAACGTAGGCCCCCTCCAGAAGCTATCGGGTGAACTGGCTACACAGGATTTGGAGAAGGCTGAGGTTCTGAATGACTTCTTTGCCTCTGTCTTCAACGGGAAAGACTCTGACTGAACCACCCAAGTCTTGGAAGGCAGACACAGGGACTGTGAGAATGAAGACCATGGGCCCACTGTAGGAGAGGATCTGGTTCGAGACCATCTTAAGAACCTGAATGTGCACAAGTCCATGGGACCTGATGAAATCCATCTGCAGGTCCTGAAGGAGCTGGCGAGTGAAGTTGCTAAGTCACTGTCCATCATATTTGAAAAATCATAAGATCATAGAATAGTTAGGGTTGGAAAGGACCTTAAGATCATCTAGTTCCAACCCCCCAGCCATAAGCAGGGACACCCCACACTAAACCATGTCACACAAGGCTTTGTCCAACCTGGCCTTGAACACTGCCAGGGATGGAGCACTTACAACCTCCCTGGCCAACCCATTCCAGTGCCTCACCACACTAACAGGAAAGAGTTTTTTCCTTATATACAATCTAAACCTCCCCTGTTTAAGTTCGAACCCGTTACCCCTTGTCCTGTCACTACAGTCCCTAATGAAGAGTCCCTCCCCAGCATCCCTATAGGCCCCCTTCAGATACTGGAAGGCTGCTATGAGGTCTCCACGCAGCCTTCTCTTCCCCAGGCTGAACAGCCCCAACTTTCTCAGCCTGTCTTCATATGGGAGATGCTCCAGTCCCCTGATCATCCTCGTGGCCCTCCTCTGGACTTGTTCCAACAGCTCCATGTCCTTTTTATGTTGAGGACACCAGAACTGCACACAATACTCCAGGTGAGGTCTCACGAGAGCAGAGTAGAGGGGCAGGATCACCTCCTTCGACCTGCTGGTCACTCTCCTTTTGATGCAGCCCAGGATACAGTTGCTTTCTGGGCTGTGAGCACACACTGAAACCGGCTTATGTTCATATTCTCATTGACCACCACCCCCAAGTCCTTCTCCGCAGGGCTGCTCTGAATCTCCTCACTGCCCATCCTGTAGCTGTGCCTGGGAATGCTCCCACCCAGGTGTAGGACCTTGCACTTGGCATGGTTAAACTTCATGAGGTTGGCATCAGCCCACCTCACAAGCGTGTCAAGGTCCCTCTGGATGGCATTCCTTCCCTCCAGTATATCCACCCAACCACACAGCTTGTTGTCATCGGCAAACTTGCTGAGGGCGCTACTCAATCCCACTGTCCATGTCAGTGACAAAGATGTTGAACAAGACCGGTCCCAACACCGATCCCTGAGGGACACCACTCGTCACTGGCCTCCAGCCGGACACTGACCCATTGACCACAACTCTTTGCGTCAGGCCATCCAACCAGTTCTTTATCCACCGAGTGCCCCACCTATCAAATTTATGTCTCTCCAATTTAGAGACAAGGATGTTGTGTGGGACATTGTTGAATGCTTTGCATAAGTCCAGCCTTCCAGTATCTGAAGGGGACTTATAGGGGTACTGGGGAGGGACTCTTCATTAGGGACTGTAGTGACAGGACAAGGGATAATGGGTTAAAACTTAAACAGGAGAGGTTTAGATTGGATATAAGGAAGAAATTCTTTCCTGCTAGGGTGGTGAGGCACTGGAATGGGTTTCCCAAGGAAGTTGTAAGTGCTCCATTCCTGGCAGTGTTCAAGGCCAGGTTGGATGAAGCCTTGTGTGGCATGGTTTAGTGTGAGGTGTCCCTGCTTATGGCTGGGGGGTTGGAACTAGATGGTCTTAAGACCCTTTCCAACCCTAACTCTTCTGTGATACCCAATGGATGAAAGCAGCTGATTAAGAGGTTTCAAAGCGTTACTGCAAGCAGTGAGTGCATCATGGCTACTGCCTGTCCGCAGGGATACCATGGGGCTTGGAGATGCTAGACAGTGATGGGTGCTGCTGAAGCTTCGTGTGAGACTTAAACCAGGAATCTTGTCCAAAAAGAAGATAATTAATTTCAGTAACCACCACCAACTATATTTTCTTCTTTTAGTTCTCTCTTGATTAACTTCCATAACAGCTGTTCTGTCATTTTTTCCGGCATTGATGTTGGACTGGAAAGTCTATAATTATCTCGGCCATCTTGCTTATCCTGTTTTATAAAGCTCATATACTTTCTTTCTTCTCACTTTATGCCAGGAATTTGCAGTGAGATTTTCAGCCAGCTCTGAAAAAAACCTCTGAATGTTACTTTACATATATATACACATATCTTTTTCCATGCTAGGTGAAGCATAGCTTGATTTTAGAAAATTGTCATAGAAAGTAATTATAAAACCTGATTATAAGTTGATAATTTAATAGTTGTAGAATGAGACTCCTCATGTACATCATTCTTACCAGGGCCCCTCTTTGCTCTACATTTTCTATCTTGTTATAGCTTCTGATGCCTAATGAGGTTTTAGTGGTCTGCACCAGAAATGTGTTAATAAGTCTTCTAATATTTTGTCTGTGATTATTCATTAGGGCATGTCTCACTTGTTTCGAGGTACCTTCCACAGCCTCCTGTTTTCTTGTTCATGTCTGTGATTACTATATCCAGTGCACGTGTAACACCCAAGTTTTGGGAGGTGTCTTCTAGAAACCGGAGTCCCCAAATGTAGGATTTCTGCTTAGAAGCCTGCAACTTTATTTTCCTTGCTTGTTTCCCAAGCTCATGGCCTTGAGACATAAGCAATTAAAACTGTGTTTTCTGCACAGTCTTTGATTGAAATTCTTGTGTCCTGTTTATTTGCTAAATGACTCCCCTTTGCACCTTCACTTTTCAACCCCATCTTCCCCATCTGCTCTGCTCAGCTTCAAGTCCACAACTGGGGATCAGCTTTGTCCTCATTCTTAGCCGTCCTGGCCGGAGAGATGAAGGCATTTCCAGATGCATGTCAAAATGGCTGGCAGTACTGCCCAGCCAGGGCTTCTGCTCGCTGTGGTGAGCTTTTCCTACATCTTTGTATAAGACCCATCACTATTTTTCTTAAGACACATCACTATCTTTGCCAAATCTGACATAAATTTCCTAGAGAGACACAGGAAAATTAAGGACATCCAGACAATTAAGGAGCATTGTAAGCAGTCTCACACTTGATCAATATGGTTGAGGGACTATGAAATGTTTAAAATCTACATGGGAATCACGGGGATGGGTAGAAGGCACAAGGTTGGTTTTGCTGCATGGATATTTGATGATTTGGACTTCAGAGTACTTAACTGTGTATCCTTAACATTTGTTTAATGTTACCTTTGTCGATCGAATGCATTTGAACTTTTAAGGAGTTAATTGCTTTTCACACTTCTTCTAGTAGCTATCTCCTTGATCTAATAAAAAACTGAACTTAATTGAGCTTGTTCCAGGGGGATTAAAAATGCCTTTTCCACCTATTGTATTGATGATTTAATGGAGTGTGCATTTGGCTTTTTAATGTGTCACCAAACAAAGCCACTCTGGTACCTGTATTTCCCATGTGTGGCACTCACAGCTTCACACAGCTGCTCTGCAGTGACAGTGCAACAAGCCCTGCTGATTGCCAGACAGAAAATACAAATTGATTAGGCACCCTTAATGGTTTGCAATGTGAAGTTTATCAGTCCAGCTACGTGTATGTATCAGATTCTGCTTCTGGACACACACTGAAGATGATTTCATGCTCAAAGTCATGCTGACACTCACAAGTCATGATTTTGTCAACTTCAGTGGATGAACAGAGGCCACTCTGGTTTTAGTTACACACATCAAATAGCAAAAACACTTCAGGTGTTTTTGCTTTCTCTAAATATTGCTGAGAGCAGAAAATATCTTTAAGAAGTGTAAAGTTTTGACAAGAATGTCCTTAAACACTCTTACCTAAAGAGAGATAAAAATTAGTACTTATTTCAGTGTTTAATATATATACAGGTAAATATTGCTCCCAAACATGTCACTATAGGCCTATCCGACTAGATAGATGTAGATTCCAGTTCCCTATGTGTAGGATTTCCACCTGAAGCATGAGAAATTTTGGAAAATAAGGCCATAATATTCATTTGAAATCTTGGCCTACCCTAAAGAGCTCTATGAATTATTCAAAAGAGAAATTGCAGGCTGCACAACACTGTGTCACTTTTCAATGCAACGCAGGGAGGCAGGAGGCTCCTGGAGTTTCCCATGGCTGCTAATTAAAACCCAGAGGATTTCAAGAAAATTGTGGAGAACAGAAAAGATAAAAGAAGAACCCAAATGAAGTTCTCCAGCATGCTTTAAAGAAACACTTTTCAATACAGATTTAAATAATAAAAGTATCTGTAAATAGCCTTTGTATTGAACTATTCATAAGGTAAAAGAATACAAATACCTTGGTTACCCCTTTTAAGTGAAAAAAAAAAAAAAAATAAAAAAGAAAGTCAGCATCACTTATGGTTCTTAGCTGCTTTGGAAGGATCCAGATGAAATACTTACTCCTTTGTAAAGACAAAGTCCTATAGTTCTGGTGCCTTAACATGCATCTTCCCTTGTCTGGCTTTTCTTCTTACTGCTAATTTCAGAGTGGGATAGGAAAGGTTAAGTCTTATCCAGAATGAAAGATATCATAGAAGCCAGCAATGATTTCCATCTAGTTATGAGAAAGAGAATATTTAAAACAGGAGGGTGACTACTTAGGATGTGGCTGTTTGGAAGGTGTGTAATAGAAAGCCTGAGAGTTCTGTGCTAATTTTTGCTTTAATTGCACCTGAGATGTACAGCACTGAGTGCTATTGCAAAACCCAGACTGTTTCTAGATCTTTCTATTTTCTTGAATGAAGAGCATGAGTTCTTCCTCCCTTCTCCATATCCCCAAAAAAAGAAAACTAAGGACCCAGAGTAATGCAAGAACCAGAACACTGACAGGTTTCTATTACCCTGCTAAATGCTGGTCTGTTCATTCTCTCAAAATTAGCCAGTTCTTTCCTTACACCAATCAAAAAATGTATTTGTTACTCAGCTGTGCCTGACATGCCTGTTGTGAGAGCCTGGCTGGCAGCCTCCTCCCACAGATTGTGGCTGGCCCTTGGCCAGGGAGAGCCTTTAAAGGCCATCAGGATGTCAAAGAGCTGCTGCTGGGAGACTCACCAGGAGCAGGCCAAGGAGTGTCCTGCACTGTGCCCATACCCCTACTTGCACCCCTGCTAATGCTTCCCTCCCTCCGTCGGACCTGGAACACCTGGGCATTGTGAGCTGGCTTCAGGAAGCTGCTACCAACATCCCCACTAGTAATCTGTCTGTAATGACCAAGTTCTGCATTGGGATTTTGCAGGATGTAAATTCTCCTTTTTGGAAGAGAGATGTGCTAATGATCCTCAACTGTCTCCAAGTGCACATATTTCTTTTTGCAAAGATAAGCATGATGATTTGCTGCTTAAAATGTATTTTTCATCTATGTTTCAGAAGCAACTGGCAAAGAAAAAGCACCCAAAAGACAGGAGAATAAATTGATATTTAAGATCTTCTTATCGAAAACCTAAATATGCCACATTTCAGGTGATATTTTTATTTGTCATTAGTGGATTGTTTTTATTTGCTACAAAATCTAAAAATAGAATAGTAAGAGTCAACATTGGAAAAAAGCCCCGTTGTCTTCCTTTTGCTGTGGATTTCTTTATGCACACCCTAGTTCAAGGTAATACAGCTTCATGACAAATTAAATTCAGATATTCCCACTTACCATTTTTATTTTTACTAAAATGATCAGGATATTTATCATAAGCTTGCAAAATTATTACGATCATTTCTAAACCAAATATCACATAGGTGCGCAGCAAAGGAGGATTGTGCATATCAACATAGCACTGGCGAAATCGCAGTGAACAGATAAATATATTTCCAATATCCATGTAATTTTTTGCAAGGAATGTAAACTGCTTTTGTGAATGGACTTTGTGTGATTTAGTCCTGTGAATTGTACATCTCCTCTGTTTCTGTGTGTGTGTAAGCTCCATTCAAATAAAGCAAAGAAGATCTTCGTCTGTCTGGGACAAAGAATTGCTTGCTACTTTTGCTTCTGCATGCACATTTCTCAGTGAACATAAAACACCCTTTATTTAAATTGTATTTCTGCAGAAAACTACAGAGAAGCTGTGTTTTACCTTCCTTGGGTCACCTTCCTCCACAAGTTGGTGGGGTCTGCCAGGTTTGAGGGTAAATGCCTTCTCCTCCTTAGCCTGCTGTGGTCTCTTTACTGGTCCCAAGTCCCCATCCTGCTGTGCAGCTCATTCTGGTGCCTCAGTTTCTTTCTAGTGGTGGCTCCACCTGATATTAGCAACAGACTCCAGGAGCTAAAATCTGTTGGCATCTACATAAGGGTCTTTTTCACTCCATTATTTCCCTGACTACCTTTTCTCTAGCACAGTATTATGACCTGCACAAGTTTTCAGTGTTAGGTTTTCTTTATTGCCTTCTTGTATGTGTAACTTGACTCAATATGTTTGCTGTAAGGTTTGAAAACTAATCACATGTGTTTGGGAAGCTGGATGTTCCTGTGTTTATTCATCTGTGAGTAGAGAAGCTTGTTTTGTGTTCTGTTGCAGGTCCCCTCTCACATTGGCTTCTTCTGCAAAGCACCTCGGTAGCATGCTGTTGTCCTGTACTCCCATAGTCTACATCTACCAACACATATTCCTTTTGCCCCTTTTGTAATAGCTGATGCATAATACCTTTTCCTAAACTTATTTATTGTTCAACTTCAAACTCTCTCTTTCCTTCCCCAACTCCCATTACAACTAAGCATTCTGTAGAATTAACTTCTTGGAAGTCTTCTGGGACAAGGCCTGGTGTTGAGGCCTTGCAACTCAGTACAGAGCTCATAGCCTGTGCAAGCCATGTCAATATTGTATGTGGTGCATTAAGAGTATAAAAATTTGGCAGAAAATAAACCCCCTTGAGTTCCAACAAGTCCTCAGAGATGAGAAGGGCAGGGTACAGATGGGCTTAAATTCTGATTACCACCAGTTCAGCTCTATATGTCCAGTCACATTCAATAAGGTCTTTCATGATTACAGAGTCATAAATAGTGCAGTTTGTTGAAGTAACAGAATACAGATTTGAAATTAACATTGATAAATTCACTTACTACATTAGCTATAAAATCCAAAGCTAGCTACTGATTAATTGAGCTTACATGGCAAAAACAATTAACAAATCATAAAGGTTAGATCCACCTGACTATCAGCCAGCTTAGTCAGAGACACAAATCTTACTAAAGTGAAGTCCCTCATTTGGAGAGGGGAGAGGACAAGCTCAATGGTTTGTCTGCAAAGCGAGGCTGTATAATCCTCTGCCATGAAGGAGTTGAAATGCCAAATTTATACTTTTGAGAGAAGTGAAGGTGAGAATGTAGTCAAATTACTTGTTGTTCCTGTCACAGATGGTGTGTGGGGCAACCTCTTTCTCACTTTGGTCTATTTATTATATATTAAATAAGGGATAATGAAAGTTTTGATTACCTTTGGTCAGGCTGCTCAAGGGCTGTGGGCCTTCTGTAGGAGTGGAACAGAACAGTGAAACATTAGTATCACTTCTATTTGGCTGAGGCAGTATTAAGGGCCTCTTCCTGATAGCCTAATCATCCCTATCAGCAGCCCATCACCTTTATCAAGGTTTTGCATCATAAGTCATTAATCCCTTCAACACATATCTCACCATCTCATTCCTACAGTATTACAGGGCTACAGAGCTACAAACTTCAGAGAGAGTCATCAGTGGTCCTTCAGCGCTGCATTTAGTGTAGAATGGCATGAACCAGCACTTCTCTTTTCCTGTGATGTGAGGTTCACCACAGGTTTGTCCTCTCCAGTTTCTCTTGGGCAGAAGTGCTCCCTGTATCCCTTCACTTCTGTGATTTCTCAACTGATTTCACGCCTGTTGTCTCCTAAACCAATATTTATGGTGCTGTCGCCCTCCTATGATTCATCATTACTCTGTGCTTGTAGTCTTCCATTTTATAAAGTCACTTGGGAGAACGCTGGCATGGAAAAAGACACTCCAACTAGAAATGAACCTATGTTGAATTGAATTGATTATTCTTTAGCTATGGACAAGGACACACTAGGGAGCAGAAAAAGAGATCTGAAGCATGAAAAGTATTTAATGAGACACAGTTTCCTGGGCTACCTCATACATACCAAGCATTGTATGTGGTGAACATTGCTCTGATTTCATCCTGGAGAGGGAGACGGAGTCCCTCCAAAACCAAAGCCCATTGTCAGAAGCGGGAAAACTGGGGTGTCATTTGTATTTTCCCTCTGCTCATGCTCCACAAGGAAGAGAAATTTGGATAAGAGCCACTGACATCTTCCTGACTACTCGACTAGGTGTGGTGGGTGACTGTTGTAATTTGAACCCAGCCAGGCAGCACATTCACCCACTCAACCCCCCCCCCCCTTTCCTCCCCACTCCCAGAGGAGTGGGAGGGAAAATGGGCTGAAGAACTACCACTGGTCAGATAACAACAGTCCAGTAACCAAGGTACAACACAAATCACTATTGCTATCACCAACAATAATAACAATGACAAAGAAAACAAGGGAAGAAGGTACGATACCACCTGCCGAAAACGAGCCCAACCGGGAAGTTCCCCCTCCTTCCGGGTAGCAACCAGTTACCTCCTGGGCATGACGTGCTATGGTATGGAATACCTCTTTGGTCAATTTGGGTTCTGTCCCTCCTTTCTCCCGGTCCCCCCCTTCTCCCCGGCAGAGCACGAGGCTCACAGTCCTTGGTCAGGGCAAACATCGCTCAGCAACAACTAAAAACATCGGCCTTATCAGCCTTGTTCCCAGGCTAAGTCAAAACACCAGCTACTAAAGAGAAGAAAAACTGTCTGCAACTGCTGAACCCAGGACAGTGACTCTGTGTGTTCCTCTGCCTTTTAAATCTGCCGAAGTAAAATAAATCTTCCTGGAGGTTTTATAGCAGCAGCCAAATGAACATTTCTGCATTAATTCACTGTTGGCTTCGGTTGTGGCTTGTATAAGATGATGGGGTGAGCCTTGCGCTGGTGTAGCCTAAGGAGGTGTCCTGGGTTCAGCAGTAGCAGTCATTTTTCTCCTTCTTAGTAGCTGGTGCAGTGCTGTGGTTTTGACTTTCAGCCTGAGAACAGCGCTGATAACACCGATGTTTTTAGTTGCTGCTCAGTAATGTTTACTCTGACCAAGGACTTTGTGAGTCTCATGCTCTGCCAGGGAGGAGGGGAAGTCAGGAGGAAGCAGAGACAGGAAACCTGACCCAAACTAACCAAAGGGGTATTCCATAGCACAGCACATCATGCCCTGTATATAAACTGGGAGCAGTTACCTGGAAGGGCTAGATTACTGATCGGGTCAGGCTGGATATTGGTTGGTGGGTGGTGAGTGGTTGTATTCTCTTCCCATGTTATTTCCCTTATCATTGTTATTATTGGTGGTAGCAGTACTGGTTTGTGTTATACCTTAGTTACTGGACTGTTCTTATCTCAACCCATGGGAGTTACATTCTTTCGATTCTCCTCCCCATCCCTCTGGGAGTGGAGGAAGGAAGGCTGGGGGGGTGATAGAATGGCTGTGTGGTTCTGAGTTAAGGCTGGGCTTAAACCACTACAGTTCTTTTTGTTGCCCAACGTGAGGCATGTAGCCTTCCAGACCAGAGCAAAATTACAAGAGAAACAGCAATCACCAGTGCTGGGTGCTCGGTGCAAGTCCTCACTGACATTCCCGCATGGCATTGCGCCACCACTGATGGCCTTCAGTGACAACCCTAGCACAGTGTGATCACACTGCTGGATCTCAGTGCTGGTCCAGGACATGGGCTGCTGATCCCTATCACATGTCATGACAGATATGGGTGTTGCAATGGTCTAACATTGCCCATGGCCTCCCTGCAGGACTGAAAAGTGCCTCTGCTTGAAAGCATGCTCTCAGCTGTGGAGAATCACACTTGGGAACACCGTTGCCCAAGAAGTCAAATAAATTCCTACCAACAGTAAGAAAAGCTTTCTTTTTTTATGAAAATCCTGGCACCAAAAATAATGCTGTTTCGACAAATGTGAGGAAATGTGCCAGAGACCCAGCCTCATGCCTTGAGAAGTGCTAAGGACCACGATTTTTTATGTGGGAGTAGTTCCACCATGGCAGGAGGCAACACAAACATCTGGAATGGAAAAGGCCAGCCATGAGTTCATCAGATCATGCTGTCTGGAGCAGGTCCAGCAAGTGCCTGGAGAGCTGCCCATGCCAATGGGACACAGATGGAACACATTGTATGGTGATGGGGAACTGGCTACAGCAGGACCTAGATCCCAGCTTCCCCTGGGGATTTGCTGTTTGGGGACCAAAAGCTTGGCAAAATGGCTCTGTACAAGGAAGAACACTGGTGAACTATCAGTGCAATTCCCTTCCACTCCTTCGCAGTGGAATCAGGTATGTCTGTATGCTATTTCATTGTGCCACAATCATAGAATCATAGATCATCATCACAAGACGATATTCTTGGCTCCTTGGTGAAGCATCTTTAAGACACTATCCTGCAAATACGAGAGCAGCCATCTAGATGCCTCCTGGCTGCCCTTTCCCACTGCTGCTGATGACACAGTCCCTGAAACTGCTCTCTGCTGTTTGCACTTGTGCTGGCTGATCCCACAGAGCAGCTATGTATGGTAAACACATGGGTAAAACCTGAAGGTCATGCTCCTGGCTCAGTGACTGTTCAGACAGACGTGGCCATGCATGAAGGTTGCACAGTCCTCTCACACTCACTCTGCAGATTCAGGGTTTGCAGTTACCAAATTGACTCTTAATGAACGGAAAAATCAATAACAGCCTGTGTAGCCGGCACACCAAGCTTGCAACGCACCCAGGGTTTCCATTGCATTAGTACCCTGCCACATAAATAGACTGCCTTGGGGGGTAAATTCACAGGACAGTGAGGGATATCTTTATAAGGAGACAGTTAATTCTGGACAAGTCTCAGCAAAGCCAGGTCTCAGGGTGTTCAGCAGCAGGAGGTTGCCTTCATCACTTTGGGATGCTGCCTCTGGATCAGATGCTGCACTTGGGTTTCTGTATAGCAAGCAGCAGAGAACAGAACCTGTGCCACTCATTTCAGGCTCTTAAATTAGCAGAAATAATAAAATATATATGCTAATTTAATATTATAAATGATATAAATTCTATAAATTATATAAGTATAAATAATATAATTCTATTAATTTTTGGTTTCCCATTTAATTTGAGAAACTGAGAAACAGCTCAGAAAAGTTTTGTGGCAAAAGAAGTATTATACCAGCATTCTCATAAACACCCTCAGATCTTCCATGAGCAACTTATCTCCTCTGAGGATGGTTGCCTCAGGAATGGAGAAGTTCACCACCACTTGTGAGGAACATACTCCTGCAACAAGAGAGATGGTACCACTGGAATGTCCATGACCATGTGTTCCAGGACAGGCAGCCTGTTTTGAGAGCTTGGGGCACTGTAAAGAAGGGCTCCCTCCACTCCTGTCATGGAGGTCTGGCATGTCGCACCTGAGCTTCCCCACAGATCCTCACAGCTCAGGGAGAGGCCGCCTCAGGAATGCAGTCTGTGCCAGGGGAGCAGCAGCAGCTCCCACTCGTGCCCATCTCCCAACCTGCAGTCAGTAGCTGGGTGCCTGCACTGCTGCACCTTTCCCGTGCTGTAGGTGACACCTGAGTCACAGCCCTTTGTGGGAAACATGTCACACTGTCTTTTATTTAGTGGTTCCTACTGCTGTTCCTAGGCTTCTCTCTCCTTTTGCCTTTGATGGGGATTTTTACCAGTTTGGGAACTTCTTATAAGTTTAAGTGAGGGTCTTATGGTTTGATGTTTGGAATATTTGCCTCTGGAAACTGGCTGATAAAGTGCATTTGAGTGTGTAAGTGCATTGTGTCCCCAGCATAACTTTGAATGTCAGCTGCTGTGGCAGAGCACTGAATCTTTCCCTTTATAACTTGGAGGAAAAATGCCTGCAATCCCAGAGGTTTAAAACCCCATCTTCTCTCGCAAGGACTCAGAGAAGCTCAGTGTAATTCTTTTCCTGTTTCTCCAGAGATGGGCAATTGTATGGTCCATTACTAAGATGCTTAAGCAAGCGTTTACAGTGAAAAAGAGCACTATATAAAACTAAAAGGTTAAAAAATAGCTTCAGGGATTTAATCTCCTTGTAAAGGTAATAATCACTGTATGTTTTACCTCTGACTTATACTTTTTTTAAATGCAGGGCTATACAGATAAGGTTATAAAGCATGAAACAGCATTTGTAAGAAACACTGATTTAAAACAATAATGGTAAAACATATAAGCAAGCAAACAAACCTGCATGGCTTATTACATGATATAACTATTAAGGAGAAAAATTGGAATAATCTATTAGAAAAAAATATGACAAATATTTTCAGTTGGAAGTAATAATAATAATAACAAAATTGCACATTTACATTTTATTTGTTGGTTTTTGCATATAAGAATAATAAGCCATTGGTGAATTATTGCAACTATTATATTTAATATGAATCCTAATAATCAATAAAAGGTGAGGAAAAAAAAAGCCACTGCTGCTATACCAGAGGTGAGAACACCCATACTGGGGCTGAAACATGACATCTGTATCTAGTGACAGCTATTCTGCTAATGGAGCATCAGACAAATATCCCAGACTTTCAACCAAAATGAGAACAACCATTTAGCTAGCAACAGGGTCTGGAATCACCAGATAGAAGCGGCCTTTAAAGCAGATGTCATATTATCCCTGGGATGCCTGCTTCACCGCACCTTCACAAAAAGGCTTTTGCCAACACAGAGCATGAAATACACTTCACCTACATGCTTGAAACTGCAGCTGTGACGTGTAATTGTGATTTGTTCTTGGCTTGTTTTATCAATGCGGGTATTTTTGGCATTATGAACTGTAACTTGCCTCATTACGTTACACCTTCATGAATTCTCCTGTAAGTTTTAACACATCATTTTTCCTTCTCTGCCTAAGCAAGGCTGATGTAAGTCCAGCCTCAGCAGGTGCAAGGTACCGTCCAGGGCCACAGGACCTCCCTGTGCTTGGGAGATCTTTTGAACACACGGATGAGGAGGATTTGTAGCCACCAATATAAAAAGGCAAAAAAACCCCCACCCAACCCAGAAAGTCCTAACAGGAATACTCAAAAGCTCTTTTAAGAATAGTTTATAGGTCCAGACAGCTGGTATGTTTTTTTTTTTTGTTTTTTTTTTTTTTTTTTTTTTTTTCGAACTTTTCATTTGTATGAGGATTTTGT
>NDXB01012005.1:83542-98832 GCA_002631895.1 Agapornis roseicollis
TTTTATTCTTTTTTTTTTTTTTTTTTTTTTTTTTTTTTTTTCCAGGTGTGTGTGTAAGAATGACTAAATCATTGCTCTATGACTCTATTTCTGCCAGTCAAAATGTAGCAATCAATATATTGTATCTGCATGTTTTCTGTCTGCTTTGCATCTGGTCCTTCTAGAGAGCTTTGTAGGAGGTTTGGGCAGCTTTAAGGACACACACTGCAGGTCTGATGTAGAGATGAAAATATCTGACATCTAGAGGCAAACCACTGAGCAAGCCAAATGCAGCATGGAAGTCCTCTGTGGTGGCCATGGACTACGCCACCATGAGTCACCTGCAATAATGCTTCTGCAGATGCTGTGTTTGAACCATGCTGGTGGTTGTATTTCCTTGATACAGCTTCTTTCCCCCCATTTGTTTTGAGGAGAGTGGTGTCCTTCCTGTTTGCTCTGTGTTGTGCCCCCACAGCCTCACCTTCACTCTGCTAGAGCCAGGCCAATGCAGGTGATGTGGGCAAAGCTCATAATTCATCACCTTCTCTGTGTGATTTTCTGTTCCAAGAGTGGGCTGGGTGTTATGTCATTATTACTATCATTAATTTGTTATGGTTGGGCATTATGTCTTTGTTACTACCATTAATTTGTTATTGATACTTCTCTGTGTCTAGGACACACTAGACCTTACATTAACATACACTGATTTGTACAGTGTAAGTGGTGTCTGAACTTTCTGCATAGCGTTGGCAGGTTTAGGTCAGTCTTACCTGCCACAGCTGTTGAAGGAATGTAATAAATCCTATCAGCCCCATGCAATTCCTGGATTATCTTCTCAGAGCAGTATGCAGACATGCAGACCCTCAGAGGGCATCTTCCTGAAGAGCTATCTTCCAACTTCAGATTACAAATGTCTTTGCAAATATTTAGTTTCCTTTGCTAGCATGATCTGCGTGGACCTGAATGTCATATGCAAAATGGTGACTGCTAAAGGAGGGTTTCAGGTGTTATCATCTGGACAGGTAAGCTGTACATCTTGTGTACATTGAGAATTTAAGGAATATCTGCACATTCCTGTCCTTTATAACCACATCCACCAGGATAGCCTGTTTTGAGGATGCCACCATCTGTTAGCTACAATTTCCTGGGACTTAGAAAGCTGCTGTACTTGTTTCTTTTCTATATGTCTCTGGCCCTGTACTTGCTGCCAGATACAACTACTGGCAATAACCATCTCATTACAGGTACTTCTGCAGATGGTACCTATTACTACTCGCCCAAGTGTTATGCTAGCAGCTTTCCCCACAATTTTTATATTATTCATCATAACATTTTTTATTTTGTGTTTTCTTTGGATTTGGACTCTAATCAGTGTTGATCCATCAGTGTTTCACCTGAATCTGCAAAAGCTACTTTTTGTATGGACTGTATCTGGGCTACCCAGATCAGTGCTTGTCTCCATAAATTCTTCACTTGTGCCTTTTTGTATTTATATTAAAATAATTTATTTATAAAACAATTGCAATTTATAGCTCAAACAGGCTTTGTCAATTTCTATTTAAAAATATGGTTTCTTTCTAGAGCTGTCTTCTGGGGACATTTCTATCTTTTTCAAAGCATATTCATGTTCTGAATACATAATTTATAATGAGATCCTTCTAGATGATATCCCCACAGCAGCTGGGAAACTGATGATGCTTGCAAAGATTTGAGTTTCAAATGTTTAACTGTCATTAATTTGAAGATTATAGTCAGCGAGCTTTGTAGATTATAATGCATGATGCAATTACATTCTAGTAATGTAATATATCTAATTTCTTTAATAGATTATTTGTTTTTGTATTTCCAGTACTTAAAAAGAAAGGGATTTATAATCCTAAATTGTAGGTCAGGTGGGTTAATTTACTTCTGTGGTTACAGTGGAAGCATCCTCTGTCCAGACTTCCTGTTTGCAGGATTTCATTTAGTCAAGCAAAGAGAATTAGTCTGAAGTAAGCAAAGCCACCTTAGATAAGTGTCTTCATTTAGGTACAGTTTTTCCCTGTGTGTCCATGTGGGCTAGCTGGTTTGGGACACTCCAAGATGCCTACTTTCTGTACTGTCTCTCTGTGCCTGGTTCCCCACAGAGGCAGTGGAGGAAACAGTGGAAGAGAGACAGACAAGAGCGTCCACCTCTGGCTTCCTTCACACCTGCAAACCTGGGGGGTATTCTCAGACATGCTCACATTTGATGATGATGAACTAACTGTAGGAGGAAAATCTCCTCCCAAAGGCATTCCTTTTGAAGCTTCTTGCTTGGACTTCCTACTGCAGCCTCATTGTTCAAGCAAGATTCCACACCAGCCTGGGATCCTTAGAGGCTGAGTGGAGAAGACAGAACCCTCCAGCCCTTTGCCCTGGCTTGTCCCAGACTGCACTTGTCTGCCTTTGGTGGGCTTGCAGACCTGCAGCTGGCCAATCGCTGTGGTCAGCATCTCTACAGCATTGGAGGGAACCCTTTTGTCCTATTCTTGCTGGCTTTGTGTCACCTGGAGTGACCTGGGAAGCTGCACTCAGACCTCTCCTCTAAACTTTAGCAGCTAATTTGTAACTTCCCTGAATAAAAAAAGGGATTTCATGTAGTCCACAATAATCAGTTCTAATAACCAATAGGTATTTTTCACACCTACTGAAAGGTAAGCTTGCTGGCTATAGGTGGGACTGTCTCCAGCTTCTCTAGAACACTTTTTTTTCCCACAGTTGTACCTTGGAGCATGGTCCTTCAGTTTATAGTAAACTTTTCTTGCCTCTTTACTATCAACTGAGAAAATCAGAAAAAAACCCAATATCCCTTCTATACTGATAGAGACTTTTATTATTTATAGGTACAGTTGTATCTCTGCTTGGAGGAACACTGTAATATAGAATTATAGAATGGTTAGGATTGGGAACAGCCTAAAGATCATTTAGTTCCAAACCTCCTGCCATATAGGCAGGGACACCTTCCACTAGACCAGGTTGCTCCAAGCCCCATTCAAACTGGCCTTGAACACTGCCAGGGATGGGGCAGCCACAGCTTCTCTGGGCACCCTATGCCAGGGCCTCACCACCCTCACAGGAAAGAATTTCTTCCTTATATCTAACCTAAATCTCCTCTGTTTAATTTTGAAATACATTATGCAATATATTGCACCAAATTCCCTGTTACAGACAACAAACACTTTCACTCACATTAACTTGCACAAAAGTAAAATGAAAACTACAAAGTAATCTATTAAATGTCTTATGTTTCACAATTACATTTCAAACTTTCAAATGTAGCAGCACTAAAAACTCAGAGAGTAACCAATACCATTAGAAAGCCCAGAGGTGGGGAGTCTCCGGTTTCTGACACAGGTGATGCATTGGTTTCTCACCCATAAGGCTACTTACTAGGTGGAGTATCACTGACTTTGATTCTGAAACTGATCTTCTCCCTGTTCTTAAAGGTATTTGTTAAAGGCAGAATAAACACTTCTCTGAAAAGTGAGATACAAGCTGTGGTCTTTGATGAAGCCCATGTCATGAAGAGGCAGCTGAATACTTCAGAATGAGACCCACCTAGTCATTTAGGGAATCATCACAGCTGAGAAGTAAGAAACTCCCCATTTCTGAAAGCTTTTGTCCTAAACCAGTTTTCTTCTCCCTAAAAGGGGTTGTCTTCCTGGTGACAGGACAGGAGAGAGAATGGCCTCAGCTGCCCTTTCATGTGCTACAGGGCATCTTCTGACCAATCACCTTAAGGGAAGTTCAACCATTTTTTTTTCCTCCTAAGAGTATTGCAACCGCTGGATGTAGATACAGCTCGAAATTAGCATACGGCTTTCAGGTCTAACTCTGATTTGCATAAGAACTTCAGAGATAATTCAATAAATGCCATACACATTCTCAGAAAAACTTGTTGAGATTTAATTGAGTTGAACAATAATTTTATCTGGTGTTCATTGTATTAAACATTCCAGCAGTGTATTCATTTTTAATTGACAGAATTAATTTTGTAATTATTAGCATTCGGTTCTTCTGGAATCCCACTTTTCTGTATATATTACCTGCTCTGTGCCTTCTGACATCACTGTAAAAACTGCATGCCAGGCAGTTCTGCTTTTTACCTATTGTACATATTCAGCTCTGTCTAATACCATGCTGGAAATCAATACACTGTTAAAAAAGGGTTAATTGTTGTGTTTGTCTTTCTCTCCCTTGGATACTGGACGAAATTTCCTGACATGAGCAGCTGGAACGATGGCTGCAGCAGCACTGCACTACTCTGCACACCTTTGCCTTGCGGATGACCTGATCTCCATAGACCTGCTTCTCCTTCATTGGCATGCCCTTTATCCCAAAGTGCGATAGCCACTGGGACCGCATGCCTCTTCCTTTCATATCTGCTAATGGGTGCTTTGCATATATAACGATATTGCACGCATTAAATGCTTAAACTGATGTGAAAATATTAATGGACCAGTGGGCATAACACTCACCCAGAATTGCAGCTGGCTATTATGGCTGTTTTTAAAAATGAATGAGTGAGGCAAAGGAGTGTCTTGGTGACGTGCTCAAGTCCATGCAGCCTAGCACAGAGGAACCAGAGAGAGAACCCAGGAGCCACTGGGTGAAAGCTTGGTGCTGCTGGCAGGGGCATGGATAGGGAGTAAGCAGGGGGAAGCAGGCTGCACTGAGGGATGAAGGGGAGAGCTGAGCCTTGTCTTTAGCCCTTTACAAGCCTGAGAATTGTTGAGAGCTTCTTTCTGGGATGAGACAGGATAAGGGGTGATGGGTTTGAGCTGAAAGAGGGTAGATTTGGGCAGGATGTAAGGAAATAAATTCTTTACTATGAGGGTGGTGAAATACTGGTACAGGTTGGCATGACCACTGGGTCTTGTGTTGAACTGGTGTATCCCACCAGGATCTAGATGTCACAGGGTTCAAAACATTGCTGGGGAAGGGAGAGGGAGAAGAGATGATGTTTGTTTATAGCAACTCAGGAGCTCTGAAGGGCTTTGGGCAGGTATCTTTGTCAGGAATAACTTATGGAGAGGACTGTTCCACCTGCCTTGGACATGGCAAAGGCTGGGCTCACCGGCAGTACTGGAACCCTCACTGTGGTTGTTAACATCCTCATTCATATAACACCCACCAGATAGAACAGATCAACAGCAACTGTTCCCATCATTGCTTACCAAATGGAAGTTACTGCTATGGCATTTTATTGTCATTGTCATTATTACCATGCTGCATGTGAGACTGAATTTGTCAGAAAATATAACCTATCTTATTAATCACCTCATGCCCAGTCTTCTGGAATCATGTTGTCTAGCAAGAGATGACCTTTCAAGATTACACATCTTTCCCCTGATTTCATTGTAGACATGGTAGTCTACAACACATTACTTGCAACTAATAATGATTTCATATTATTAGCTAAATATTTTATACCACAATAAGATGTAAATATTATTAATATTTTAATAGCAAACAAAGAAAAATGTAATCACTGTTACTGTTAATCATCTCAAACCTAAATGATCTTTTCTTGATGTGAGAGTTTTATTGTCTTCAGTCCCAGAAAAGAGAACTGCTCATGAAGTTCTTTCCTCTGTGAACTCCGTTTTGTTACTGTTTTGTGATTGTTTCCAGCAAAGCACTCATGGAGTTAAATTACAGTCACTGACCCCTGGCAGCATGTTGAATGTAAGGTTGTATGAACAGACACTCCCCCTGGCATGGTCGCACTTTCCTCAGTGCAAGTCAATCCTCACTCTCTACATAATTATAACATGTAATATTACATAATATTCAGATGAAAAATATCAATTAGTTTTATTAGAAGTCAATATCAATCAATATTATATTTTAATATTATATTCTTTTCTTATGCCTATTTAACAGAGAAGTTATTTCTGAGGATTGCAAGTTTTCCAAACAATTTTCAGGGATAAAGCCAGCTAACCCTTAAGACAGGAGTTATTTGCAGAGTACAGCAGCCTAAGAAGTGACCTTAAAATATATTCTCTGCCAAAGTCTGCATTAAGCAATATCAACATTTACACAGGAGAAGTAGATTCAGCATCAAATATTAAGCATGGATGCTGCAGAGCGATCAGCAGTGGCTCCAGGAGCATGGTGTATTCTACCCTGCACCTGCCAGCTATGCTGTTCTGGGCATCTTGATGCTCCTGGCTCTGCTCTGCGTTGGGTGCCTTTCACATCCTGGCTGACTGTGCCGGCAGCACAAGGGCAGGGGCTGGTTACCCCTGGTGCTCCCAGGATGCAACCCCAGAGCCCCCCAGGCTTTCCCGCGGCAGCTCTGGGAGTGAAAGTTTAGGTTTGGGCTTGGCTTGGTTGTGTTGTTGAGGACAGACCCCTTGTGATATGCTAAACTCTCAGTATTTAAAGAAGTAAGAGGCCTGATAAGAAAAATTTAGAAAATGCAATTTTCATCTGGATTCCTTGTTTTAAGACAGAATTTCAAAGTATAGTAAAGGTTTTGTTTATGTGAAAGAACATGAGGTATCTACCCTCAGCTGCTTCCCCCTTGCTCCACAAGATCCCCAGTACAGTCTGGTAAAAGGTAAAAGGACAGAAAGACAGTAAATCTTTTCTTTTTCCCCCAAATGTACTTGCTTTGCTTCTGCTTTTTTTCTTGTCTCTGATATGAATTGCTTTTCTTAGTACTTCTCCATGTATTTTTCCCCTTTTTCCTCTACTTTTTCCTCCATTAGTTCAGTGGTCTGGTTGGCATGGCTGCTGGCAGCTACTTTTTGGTGTCTTTACCAGGCATGTTGACCTGGTAAGCTCTGCAATCCAGGACCTGCAGAGAAGAAGAATCATTAAGAAGAAGAATTTTGAGAGATGTGCAGAAGCACACAAAGCTGCTTGCTGGTGGAGTTCCATTCTGGGCAGAGGCTTCCCCATCTCGTGCAGTGATGGGCACTGGCTGTTGGCTACACCACATGAAAGTAGATCCCTTTCTGCCCTTCTTTCCTAAAGAGCATTCTGCATCCCCTCCTGCATAAGGAAGCAGAATCTGTGAGAACACTCCAAAACCACCTACCACTATCTGCAAACTGTTTGCCTTTTCATCTCGAAAAACCTGACAGATGAGCAGGACGAGTACACCTCAGTGAAGGTCACTTTGCTGTGTAAGCAAAGAAACACATTTTAAACACAGCTCGGTAAATACACAGGCTACCTAAACAGCTATAAATTTAGATGTACCATCTCCTCTCCATCTGCTGCTCCCTAGAAGTGCACACACCCCACACTACTGATCTTGAGCTGTTGATGTCTGAAGAAAGCCTTTCATGCTCCCTTCTCCCCAGATGTGCCTTCCCTTCCGATTATAAATCCTGCTTTCGCCAGTAGCTTTTAAAAGGGTGTTTTGGTCTGTTTTGCTGTCCCTCCTGCTGTCCCCGTGGGTCGCGGGTGCTCCCGCCTCTTCTGGCTGCAGGCAGGCAGGAATAGGCAGGAGTGTCTTGGGCTGGCGGCCCTCTGCCAGCCGCCAGCTCAGGGAAGCTCCTGCCTGCACTGCGCAGTGCAATTAGAATTCCACTCATGTCCTCAGATAAACCGGCAGTTTGGCACAGACACACTCCAAAACTGTCAGGGCAGCAGTGACCAAGAACGGCGCCGTCCCTTTGGTGTCTGGCCAGGAGACAGTGGAGTCTCCAAGACAGAAACTGCAGTGCTGTTGTGAGGGGAAACCTGCCATGGGATACCCTGGGGCGACTGGGAAGGGGGTTTACTACACTACGCTGTGCTCTACTGCACAATAGAGCTTCCCTGACATGCTGTATTTGTGGTGTTCTACCTTGTGATAAGCTGTTAATAAGTAGAAGGCCTAGGTGACAGTTTTTTATTTTTATGCTTATTTCTGATATCAATTGATGAATTAAAATACTACTGTTACGGAGATATGGAACATACGCACATGAAAAATGAATACAAAATAAGTTCGTTATTATCAGTGTTATTACAATGAATACTTAATTAACTCATCATACCATCACACTTGCAATGAAATGTTCTCACTGATTATAAAGTGCTAAATCCCCATTAAGTGATACAAATGACAAATGAACACCTACAGACATACATATGACAGCCGCATCAATAAGCAAGGAATTAACTGTCTCTAAATTATAAAAAGAATTATTTCTTTATAAAACTATGTATTTGCTGTCATTTCTTAAATTTTCTGATACCATCACACCAGTAGCAAAAACCTTGA
The DNA here is from genome assembly GCA_002631895.1 of Agapornis roseicollis. Classification (NCBI taxonomy): domain Eukaryota; kingdom Metazoa; phylum Chordata; class Aves; order Psittaciformes; family Psittacidae; genus Agapornis; species Agapornis roseicollis. Next base: position 91,770 of record NDXB01012005.1, read on the forward strand.
GGAATTTTGGCAAAAGAAACAGCAGCCTTTATTAAAGTGCTTTATGTCCATGATGCCAGACTTGGGATTGTTTTCATTCATAGTAGTAAAATTTGTAAATACTGAGAACATAATTTTATTTGAAAAATAAAAGCAAAATCCTAGATCCTGATTATAGGGGTAGGAACCATATGGCAAAATTAGTACTGGGGAACAGCTGCTAAAAACGAAGATATTTACTGGAGTTCAGCTCTGTGCTGCCAACACTGGTGTGTGTGGGAACAAGCTCTCCAGCTGGTCCTCCACACTCAGCTCCTTTTGTGACAAACCTCCAGGACAGTAACCTCCTCAAATAACCAGCTCGAAAGACTGTAGAAACCAACTGGTAGAGTCATCTCTGCTTTACTGGCTTCCAAATCTGGGAAAACAAAGCTAAAAGAAAATGGATGAGTTATCACAATTCCCGTCAAAATTATATATATATTAAAATGTGCAAGTATCCTAGAATGTGCAAACACCTCCCAAAAAGAAAAAAAAACAAAACCCACTTTTCTATGAAGATGGGCTTTGTTGTGTGAAAACAGGCATTTCTGATCACAGGAGTTTGGTTTGACAGTGCCTGAGGCTGTGCAGAGATGGAGCAGCACCATGCATTTAGGTGGCACTGTTCTGCAGGGCTGACATGGAATGTCAAACATTAGTATTTCAAAAGCCTTTCGGACCTAAGCCGTAATTACAAAAAAAAACCAAACATTATTTCTTGCTCGGAAAATGTTTACAGAGCCATAGACTGCTAATGAATGGTTTATTTCCAGGCTGCTCTTTTTAAGCAGGAGCCTTGCCTTTCTTGCAGTCAGCTGTGAGCTCCTCTCGGGAGGGATCAGCTACACCAAGACCCACCTGCCACACGGACAGTAAGCCAAGTAGTATAACCAAGAGCAGTGTTATGATGAAGATGATGACAGTTTTCACCAAAAGTCTCACTAAAGGGTTAGCAGCACTATCAATGACAAGATGACTGGACAAAGCTGTAATTTTCTTCCATGATAGGAACTCACATGTGAATTGAGGAATGGATCTGTGTAAGACTTGGCTTTACGTCAGAACATGTATTAATAATGTGAAATTTCTCTCAGACTAAACTTAAGGGAGTTCTCCTTGGGGACGGAAAGCTTATCTCACTAGTCATGTAACCATGACAAAATGAATAGATGCCCCTGTGCTGAATGACCCAGCAAGGAAGGAGGAAAAGGTGCTTTTACTATTTCTCAGTACCCAGATCTTTGTAAAAGGTGTGTGTGCAGCTTAGGCTGAACTTTGGGAGCTGACCTCATTGCTGCAAGAGAAATGTGGAAAAGAGCAGCAAAGGGACTGCATTTTGGGAAAGAAGTGAAGTTGCGGCTAAATACAAACAAGTTTTCCAGTTGCTGGCTGTAGCTGCTGCAGCCAATTGCTGACAACACCACACCTCCGGGGGTCTGGCGTCGTTAAACATGTCACTGCACTGGTCCTAACTGGAGGACTGTTGTGGACGGAGGAGCAGCCCTGGTGTGTGGCTGGGCCGCATGAACCCCTGACCCCAGGATAACCTTTGCTGGCTGATAGTGTGGAGGAGTGTAGGCAGTCCCAGCAGTCCCAGCAGGCACCTGGAGATGGTGCCACCAGTGCGTTCTCACCTTTATCTTGAAGTGAAGCAGCATGTCTTCATATAGACATTCTTTTGCTCATGGTAGCAATGGTGAGTTGAATTGTTTGCACCTCAGAAAATCCTTATGTTGGTGAGCCCCAGCAAGGATGGGATCTGCACTGTGCCATGCTCTGGCTAGAGCTGCAGCCAGTGCTGCATTGCATGGCATCCTCTGCACCTGGAGGGATGTGGTATTGTCTATGATCCCTTTTTAACTTATTGTGTTATCTCTCTCCAGTAAAAGGCATTTTAATCAAATAACTTACAGGATCGATTGCCTTTCTTACTGGGAACTACAACAGCTAGCACTGCTGCATTGCATTCATGAACAATTAGCTACTTGCATACTTAACCCATCTACTGTGCTTTACTTAGATATGATGGCTTCTGTGTGGACGTCTCAGGAGAGTGACATTCATCCCCACCAAGTCCCCAGGCTGGGAAGTCAAGGAGCAGATTCTCACTGGCATGTGGGTGTTCTCAGCTCGTCTTTGAGCTGGGAAAGGATCTCTCTTTGGGTTTCTGGCTGTCAGTCAAAGCAAAGTCAGCTCCTTAGTAGGTGGTGTTTTGACTTAACCTGGGAACAAGACTGGTAAGGCCAATGTTTTTTGTTGTTGCTAAGCAATGTTTGCCCTGACCAAGGACTTTGTGAGCCTCATGCTCTGCCAGGGAGGGGGGGAGGCTGGGAGGAAGGAGGGACAGGACCCAAACTGACCAAAGAGGTATTCCATACCATAGCACGTCATGCCCAGGATGTAATTGGGAGTGATCCGGAAGGCCTAGCTCTCTGGGGTGTTGTTTGGAGGTATTCGGTTGGTGCTGGTGAGGTGTTGTAAGTTATCTGTCAGTGATTGATGGGATACTGTATTCTTTTCCTTTATCATTATTATTATTGGTGGTAGCAGTAATGATTTGTGTTTTACCTTAGTTACTAAACTGTTCTTATCTCAACCCGTAGAAGTTGCATTCTTTTGATTCTCCCCCCATCCCTCTGGAAGCAGGGGAGGGCAAGAAAGGGGGGTTGAGTGAGTGAACGAGCTGCATAACTGGGTTCAAGTTATGACAATAACATTATGGAATTTCTCATCCACAGTATTTCTGTTTACACACTGGCTCAAAGAAGAGGAAGATGGGGGCAGCCAATACAGTTTATCAAAGATAGCTGTCCCTCACTGGCTGCCTGACCCTCAACAAACTGTCATCTCTCTGGGTCTAATCTGACCTTTCTAGATATGCAAATAATGCATCCACCTCAGGCCCAGTGTTCACAGGTTTGATTTTCATGGGCAGTCAGCTCCTGCTGCTGTTTTTTGCCCTACATTTTCTTGCACATGTAAGAACAGATCCATGAGAGTGTTTGTTTACTGATGACTGGCTCTGTAATTTAGTCTGTTTTCTCCTTGGGAAAAAAGAACACTTTACAGATTAACAATCATGTTAACAGCTTCTGTTGTGTACATAAAAGTACATCACTCTTGTGGCTTCATAATTCTACCATAATACCCGTATGCTGACAGACACGAATAGTAGACTTTGATGTTGATTTGTTTAGGTTTTTCTGAAATTGAATTTCTTGCTCATGAGAAAAAAGGAAGTGTATTTTTCTCTACACCAGATCAGAATCAAACACCCGTATTTCTCTAGGTCTAGCTGATGGAGCAAGCCCTCGTTCTTCCAGCCTGTTTCAGTTCTATGGTTGATTATGGGAGCACCCCTATCACAAGACAGCACTCAGAAAAAAAGCATTTTCTGAAGTGGGTTGTGGGTGGGTGGTGATGGGAGGATGCAATGCAGAAGCTCTCCAAGGTTTGCTGTGTGGGTGTGGGTAGAACCCAAGGCAGCAGAGCGGGAAGGATGGATGCCCTCCCAGCACAGAGCTCTGCTCTACTGTGAGCAGCTTGAAAAGCAGTGAAGATGGGATATGGGCAGGGATACCAGCACCGGAGAAAGCCCTAAGTGCTGTAGATGATGGAATGGCAGTCCTGTACTGAAAACGTTGTTCCAAACTGTTTATCCTGAGAAAACTGACGATGTTAAATCAAACAGCCATCTCCATACAGTGTAGTCCATTTATCTTTAATACAGACCCCTGTTCTGTAGTCAAAAAAGGGGACAAGGGAGGCACTTGAAGCTGCACAGGCAGCTTTTCCTGCTTTCCACCAGCACCAGCTGTGACCTGGATAACCCCCAGGTATAACAACATTCACCCCAAACTGGTACTTCATTGCTATTCTAAATATTGCTCTAGTGGAGGAAGTTAATAAGAGACTCTTACACGGCAGCTCTTCTGACTCATATCCATGTTGTAGCCATGCTCTTGAAGCCTTGGGTTGTACACCAGGGTGCAGCACCTTCCTCCACAACACGTGGGGTAGGCTTCAAGCCCTGAGGAAGGCAATGCCTGTCCCCAGGGGAGTGCTTCTGCCCACAGACTGCAAATCCAGCCCCTCTGATGCCTCCCTTCCAATGGCAGGGCCAGGCATCCTGAACTGTAAGTACATTTGTAGACCCTGTGCTTCTGTGCTCTTGGGCATGGCTTGATGCTGCAGCTCTTAGTTACATAATAAACCCCACACTCTTCAGCGTGAAGTATCCTAGAGTGCTGTTTGAAAGCTAAAGAATCTGATGGAAAGACTTTTAAATGCCTTCTTAAGGTATTTTTATGTCTTAGCATATCCTGACAGATGTGATGCTGTATAATTCAGGGCTTTGAGCAATCTGGTCCAGTGGAAGGTGCCCCTGCTTGCAGCAGAGGGTTTGGAATGAGATGGTCTTTAAGGTCCCTTCCAACCCAAACCATTCTATGATTCTCCAGAAATCCTAGAAATATAATTTACTTATAGGTCTCAAACCTGCTACTGCCAGAATTACACCTGCCATTTAAGCTGCTTCTGGGCTGTAGATAACCAGGCTTCTGGGCTGCTATACCTTTCTGAACCATTCTAAGTGCTTCTGCATTCATTTACAAGTGGGTTCTTCCCAATGTGATGGAGGTGAGGTACCCCTGTCCATGCAAACACCGTGACAGCTGTGAAGAAAATGAAAGGCAAAGTCAGTAGGACTGCAAAGTATTTTTATGAAGCAAATTGATCTCTTGGTGAAGATACATGCATGGGTATTCACACATACGTCCAAAGGCACACACTTGTAATTCTAAATTTGCCAATGTGCCTTTTTGAGGAGGAGGTTCCCATGGTGCTGGTGCTCATGAGGAAGCCTCTCCTTCTGTTCCTCTACACCCAGGCAATGTCAGGCTGTCTCGTGCCCCTGTCACCCCATTTTGGACAAGCAGGATTCTGCCTGTTTGCTCCCAGCCTTGTGGTGTACCCGTGTACCATCCTACCCTCACCAGCTCTGTGTCCCAAGAGCTGCCAGAGCAGGGAGCTCTCTGAGAGGAGACTGCAGCCAGCACTGCTTAGGAGATTGGTCCTGATCGCTGGTTGTCCTTTCCTTTCCACTTTTTTTCTCATACTGATTTGCTCTTGTCGTGATTTAAACCCAGCCGCACATCTCGTTCACTCACTCAACCCCCCCCTTTCTTGCCCTCCCCTGCTTCCAGAGGGATGGGGAGCAGAATCAAAAGAATGCAACTCCCACAGGTTGAGATAAAAACAGGTTAGTAACTAAGGTATAACACAAATCACTACTGCTACCACCAATAATTATAATGATAAAGGAAATAACAAAGGAAAAGAATACAGCATCTCACCAATCACCGACAGATAACTCACGACACCCCATCCCAACTCAGCACCGACTGAATACCTCCTTCAACTCCCCCAGAGCACTAGCCCTTCCAGGTAACTCTCAGTTACATTCTGGGTGTGACGTGCTATGGTATGGAATACCTCTTTGGTCAGTTTGGGTCAGGTGTCCTGTCCCTGCTTCATCCTGGCCTCCCCTCCTCCCTGGCAGAGCATGAGGCTCAGAAAGTCCTTGGTTAGAGTAAAACATTTGAGCAGTAACTAAAAACATTCCTGTTATCAGTTTTGTTCCCAACTGAAAATCGAAACACAGCTGCACCAGCTACTATGAAGAAGAAAAAATGACTGCTACTGCTAAATCCAGGACAGCTCTCTTTTTTGCAAGGGCTGCAATATGGAAATGTGATGCCCAATGATGGGCAGCATTTGCTAAACGTTGTGGATGAGGAATGGGAGGAGGTTATGGATCCCTGACCATCCGTTGCTGGAAATGCATTTGGTTGCTTCTTCTTCCTGCTTGTTTTCCCTTTCTGATCCCTTTCAGCCACAGCAGAAGCTCTGCACAACTGTATCCATGCATTGTCCATGGATAACTTCAGTTTGAACTTGGTCTGAAACCACAGCCAGTGCCTTGTGAGCATGGCAGAGGCAGAAGACTGTGGAAGATGGGTTGGTGGAGGTATGCCTGACCTTCAGATTTCTTCTGGGATGATCAGTTATTGCTGGTTCCTTTCCGATTCTTCTCTCTTCACAATGATGATCCTCAGGTAAATTAAAGTGCCATCACAGACATGATAGAAATGATTCCAGCTTCTCAGGCTGCTAAGTGAGAAATCAGCTCGATGAGGACTATTGAAGTACATAAAGCCAGGGGTTCCTCCTGCCCACACATGCTTCTGCTCAGCCTCCTTTCTTCTGACCTGAAGGCAACAAAGTTGCTTCCAGTTTGCTGCACACTATTTTTAGGAATGCAGCTTTTTAAATGAATAATAATAAAAAAAAATCCATTTAGCTATTACAGTTTGCCATAGTGGCACATTTTTATTCTATTCCACCAACAAACTTAAGGCAGCAAACCAGGTTTTTCTTCTTCCTTGGTGGGATTTTGAAGTATGGTGATATGCACTATTCAGAAGCAGGGCACTCTTTATCTTGACCTAGAAGGATTTGCCATACAGAAGCATCACTTGAGCTGCTCTCAGACATGGCTGGGAGACAGGGATAGCAGAGCCCCTAGCATTGGGCTTAGTCTGGGAAGACTTGGTCACCCCTCTCCACCATGCTGTGGAAGCCCTTTAAGCAGGAACACTGGGCTTCTGCCACTCTTGCCTGCCTGCCTGCTCCCTGTGGCTATGACAAAGGTCCACACTGTTCCTGCAGCTCCTGCTCTACCTGCTGCAGGCACCTTGGAGCAGAGGGGCTCAGTTGAAAGCTCTGCATTCCCATAGTGGGCCAGTGTCACATCCATCCTCTCCAGAGCCAGTGGAGACACCTCTGCGGTGAGTGACAAGCCCAGCTCCATGTAGGGAAAAGAGCCTGTTTCATGTTCCCAGGCAGGACAGTCCATTCCTCTGAGCATGGTCCACCAACCTGGGTGGCTCTTGCCTCCCCATCACCCTCAGCAGTGACAATCAGTTTCTGCAGCTCTACCATGGAAATGTACTTTTTCTCCCCCCCCCCCCCCCCTTTTTGA